>CM029365.1:12214849-12240627 GCA_017140985.1 Hormaphis cornu | reverse complement strand
ATAACGTTCGAATATCTTCCGGAGAAAATAGTTCTCCCTTATGGCCGATCGGAAACTCATTTTGTATGGAAAGTGTAATAAATTTTCATTTCTTCAACAGCTGATATAAAATCGAATGTTTGGATCATTCGAGAACGTTCTGTGCCGATAGGTATGTGTGTGGTTTTCCCCGATTCTTCAAGTGCTCCGATTGGGCGGGGTTTTTACGGGGATTAATGACGCGTTCATAATACTTTCATCCTCAGAAATTTGACTTGAATGAGCTTATCCCCCCCCGAAAAATTTTCCAACTACGCCACTGGTCTCTTTGTTCGTCTAAAATATGCATATCTGTATACTTTGTCCAAATAATAGGTTTTTATCGTTCTTTTTTTTTAATATACTTGATGGTATTTTAGGCAGTGACAATTTGGAGAATAGGGTTAAGGGGAACGGGTGCGGCTAACATTTGTATTAAGTAATATCAAAACGCGAACTCACCATTCAAAGTATGTAATGGGCCAAATTTGAAAAAATAATTTTTGTTTGAAAGAGTTTGCGATTTTGTAGCGATACGTTTATACACAAATTGAAATTAAAGTTATAAAAAATTACAATATTTTGAGATAAAGTTGTACGGTGTGCTAGGACATAATTAAAAAATCGGCGAAACGAGCGCCCTCTACGATATTTTTATGTATCAAAAAAAAAAAAAAATAAAATAAAATAATACTCGAATACGTTCAGTGATTAACTCGGAAAATGAACTCTACTAAATTACATTTTGTCGGTGGTTTTGACGAAACTGTAGGATTACACTAGTTTTGTCAGCTAAACGATGCGCTTTAACCCAAAAATAAAATAAATTTCTTTTTTATGACGCCATCATTGTATCAAATGTCCTGAAGTTGACGTGACCGTACAATGAAATTTGTTCTAAACACAATATTTTAGAAATAGTTAGATCGACAGCAGTGCTATCTATCAGCGTGCCCGTATCGACACAAACCACCGAGTGTAGAAATTGCAAACTTTGCCTGTTAATAAATGCCCCGTACCCGTTTCCCTCAAGATGGCTGTATTGCATAAGTGTAAAGAAATATGATATTTTATTTAACAAGTCGGTATATATATATATATATATATATATATATATAAATATAATATATACCTATATAGTTTATACAGAGAGAAATTCGATTATGATGTTCGCATTTAGCCCGACATGAAAAATTGTTTGCCCTTTGTTTTATGATTATTGTCTCATGTGATTTAAACTCTATAAACCTCATGAAAATGTAGTGGCAATTAGTACTTACTGCATTTTATTGAGTTCTTGAGATGGTGTTTCCTAGGAGTTGCTCCAATTAAATCCAAAACCATTGGCCAGTTGTCAGTGGACAAAAAAATCTGCTAACTCTACGCATACGGATGGTGGCGGAGAAATATTCGTCGCAGGGTCTGGATTAGCATTGGCTCGAGCAACGGTTAAGCCGTCAGCGGCCACGGTTCTTGACCGCCATCACTACAAGCGTAACTCGACGTACGCTGAGGTACGTTACCAAAGACACCGAAAACTTTATAAATTTTTTAAAGATACTGCGATAAAATGTGTATCAACGATCACAACGTTCAACCGTTTTTAAGGTCGGGATTCACGAATCGATCTAAAATCAAATTAATATTATATTTATTCTAAATTGACGGTTGTTTTTATTTGTGTCGAAAAAAAATACCTAGACGTAAAATTACGTTCATTAATCAATGAGTACCTACATCGGTTCCAAACGGAATGTTATCGATTTTTGTTCCGTATACAGGCATTTTATAATGACTATAACTATAACTCCATAACTAAATACTCGTTCCACCCGCCATACGGAAAAAAGTGTCGGGGGAGGGGAGGCACATTTATTTTTAAAATCAATTTTTAATTTTTATCCGACTCAACACTAGTTCAGTAATGATGCCTTTATTTTACACTGATGAAATCGGTCGATGGCAGTATAAAAATGTTATTTTGTTTCGCCAGTGTTAAAAACATGCGTGTTTGGCACGTATATATATTAATTTTTTATTTTATTAAGAAATTAAACGGACTCAATTATTACACACATAAGTAAACTATATACATACTGGCTACATAGCATTCATTTATACACATATTAATTACACAGTACAGTTACAGTTACCCGAGTGTATCATGTTGTTAGTACAGACCCATACATATTCATTGAAACGTGTTTTTAAATGAAAAAAAATTAGTTGAACAAAACTGATCAATTTTATATATGTCACAAAGGTCATAATTCTAAGTACCTAGTGGAGTGTTAGTAGCGTAATTTGTAGTTTGAGATTTTAAATAAAACAGGCGGCTAACACTATTCGACTCGTATTTGTAAACGACCTGAGCGTAAGATAGATAAAAAGGTTTTATAACCCTTTTTTTTTTTTTTTTTTTTTTTTTTTTTGTACCAATCATTTGTAGGACACCGCGGGCGTCGTGGAAGGATGCGCGAACGGCTTGTGGAATCGCTGGTGGACGGACGTTAAGCCGAGTACATTTCGCGGTGGCGAACGCGCGGCCGTGCGCGAGGCTCGCCGTTGCCTAAAATGCGCACACGCGCCGTGTCAACTTTCGTGTCCCACGGCCATTGACGTTAAGTCGTTTATTACGAGCATTGCCAACCAGGTATCGAAACGACGGGTCTTAGCTTTTAGTCCAGATAGATTACCGTAGTGAGACCATTGGTTTTTACAATAAACCATTAACCGTTTACAATTGTAGAGATTTTACTGTTTGTTCAAGGATATTTTAAAGGTGAATTTAATGTCGATTGGTTAACTTTAGTTTGATCTGGAGATTAACGGTATATTGTGTTTATTGCCTCTGACACCTCGACTGTGCAATAACATCTTCGTTCGGATACATTTTTAAGAGTATTTTTTTACAACATTTCAAATAATGTGCGCTAAAATGTGTGTCTGAAATATTTTTTTTAGAGCTACTAATGATGATGTGAGTGTTGCGCTCACACATTCTAACGATTATCGTCATTATTATCATTGTATTATCAAGTGTTGCGCGATTTTCCGTAGCGAACGATATGTTAAACTGTTTTTAAGTTATTTGAAAACACGACTATACTTTTTTCAACTTATAACAGAACTATTATGGTGCGGCTAAAACAATATTGTCGGATAATCCAGTTGGCTTATCGTGTGGAATGGTGTGCCCGACAAGCGAACTATGCGCCGGTTCGTGCAATCTGGCTGGCACTGATGGTGGGCCAATTAACATTGGAGGTTTACAACAGTTTTGTTTAGAGGTTAGCGTTTGTTTTAACCGTAAGCGATACGCACTTAAGTGATATTATTTTGCGCTGATAGTCATCCACGATCGTAATGGCTAGTTTTGAACGCTCTACCGTGTTCGTACTCGGGAAATTTTTTAGAAGAGTACCTACGTTTTACTCAGGCAGTGCAAACACTGTATTCACGCTTATGTGTAAAGTCAATATTTCTGGATCCTGATATTTAGGTGTTTATGGAAATGAGTGTGCCCCCTTCATCGGATTCTGACAGTGACGCCGACAATACCGTCGATAATGAGCCCGAAAACGATGAAACGATTTTAAAAGCCCGCGGCGATAGTAGGTCGGCTCCTATAGTTATTGTGGGCGCTGGTCCAGCCGGTCTGACTTGCGCTACGTACTTGTCGCGGCTCGGGTACCGACGCATTACGGTCTACGAATCGAGTCGTTTCGCAGGTGGTCTAAGGTACGTATCGCAATAACAACTTTCGAGTTAATCAATTAATTGACATTCACTTTCATTGGTATCACACAGTTTGATTATATTTTGAAAATGTTGACAATAACGCTTATTCAAGATGTTAGAGCATGATTTTGTGAATCTATTGACTTCGAATAAGGTTATTGGATTAGGTTGGGCATTTTCTTTAATGAACAATCCAACTGTCGAATTCAATTTAACTATTCGTTATCAGTAAATAAAAGAGAGTAGAAACAGAATATATAAATTAAATACTTATTTGGCGGACTGTAATGGCTGTTATTAAACAAGAAAAAACTCGACATGAATCGGACTACGAACTGAAGCGTTACGTGCACATCATAATGAACGTTGTCCGTTGCTTGTTCCAGCATTGAGCGTATTTGCCAACACAGATAACAAAAAATAGGAATAAAAAAAATGTACGTTTATCTATATCGTCCCTTCCGAAAATTATCTACTTATTTTCTTATTTTTGTGACTGTTCCATTAAACTCTAATTTTAATATGACCAATAAAAAAATATCATCTTGTTTGTGCACTTTAGCACTTTAACACTTTAGCACTTGTAAAAAAGTCAGCCGTTAAATCTGGCTTCTCTGACATTTGTTTTAAAAATGTATACACACTATAAATAATTTTCTTACTCTGGCTGTGAGTATCTTTATCAACAAACGACATTTTTAAATAATTTACACGGTAACGTTAAATGGTTACAGAGGAGAAAAAATAGTGTAAAAAATAGTTGTTAACGAACGGACGACGGTAAACAACAGACAATACGATAAAACACGAGAGCTATAGGACCTGTATGTATTATGTGCGTCACTGTATCCCTAACACAGTACGTTTTGCAGCTGTCTTCCGGACACTCCAGTAATAACTGGTTTTTTAGTCTGTACAGCTGTAAAATGTAGATAGCTGGTAAGGATGCACGAAAAAAATATGTCAACTAAAATGTTATTACGAGTGGCGACAGCCACGCAGTATGCGGTATAGGTTGAGAACCAATGGCTAACGGTTAGGGAAGCAGTAACTGGTCGTGGTACACAGGGGCCATTTTTCATGTCGCGGACTATAACTAGTATAGGGTGTTTAAAAAAAAACGCCTGATTTAAAAGAGCTAAAAAATTAATTTATTTTCACAAAAAAAGCAAAAAATCATACCATTTGATTCATGAGATCTTGAGGTTTAAATGTGGAAAACAACATCGGGCATATGCCCTCCCCTACTAGTCTTACACGCAATGACCCTGTCCATGAAATTCGTCATAACCCGATCACACACGTCTGCATCGATTTCGCCAAGAACACGTTGAATATCACGCTTGAGTTCCGCCACATTTCTATGTTTGTTCTCGTAGACTTGTGACTTAGTGTAACCCCACAAAAAAAAGTTACAAGGAGTCAAGTCACATGATCGAGGTGGGTAGAATTGGTCTCCTCGCAACAAAATGATTCGGTGTGGAAACTCTCACGCAGGAGTGCAATTGTTTCTCTTGAAGTGTGGCACGTTGCACCGTCCTGTTGGAACCATAGGTTCTTGATGTTCAATTGATCCAATCGAGGCCATAGGAAATCAGTGATCATTGCTCGGTACCAAACTCCGTTCACAGTGACTGCATTTCCGTCATTGTTTTCAAAAAAGTAATGGCCGATTAAACCTCCACTCCAAATCCCACACCAAACCGTAACTCTTTGCATTTCTCGTACTTGAATTATTTTCGAGTTTTCAGCTCCCCATATGCGGCAATTCTGCTTATTGACGAAGCCATTCAAATAAAAATGGGCTTCATCACTGAAGATTATGCGCTTACCAAAACCCTCGTTTTCCTGTTCCGTTTCCAAGATCCATTCACAAAATTGCCGCCGTTTACCGTGGTTTTAGTGGTTTGAGTTCTTGAGTTAACTGCACTTTGTAGGCGTGTAAGTGCAGATCTCTAGTCAAGACCCTATGTATGGATGATGTGCCGACATGTTCATTTCTTTAGCACGACGGCGATGTGATTTCTGTGGACTCACAATAACCGTTCAAGGTTTTCATCAATATTTTTTAGTGCTTCGGAGATACCAGAATATAGATTACCGTGGCGCGCTGTTCGTTGGGAAATCGAGCAAATGGTTAATCACGGACAAGGTCGCGTCCAAATTGAGTACGGGCGGCGCCTATTTTCAGCAACCGCCGACAATGGTAGAGAGGGCGATTTCACGTTGAAGGTATGACGACACGTATTACGTTGTTTAGTATTCAGTAACACGTTTCGATTATAACCCCAAAACACTCTCGGGATTTGTTGTTTATTAATTAGTAATCAATACCTTCTGCTGTTCAGTTTTTCCAGTTGCGTTAATCCGGGGAAAGCGAAACGACGATCCCCCCCCCCATGCGTTAACGATTAATTCGCATTCAGTGACCGGATCAACTTTCGGCCGCGTTAGTCCGTCGATTCTGCACATATAGTTAGTTAGTTACACAATGTTATCCTTATCGTATCTGTGCAGCTACGAATCATTGTTATAGGACGAATAAATAAATATCAACGATGTTCAAATAATATTTCGGTTTCGTACAAGATTCGCTTGGAAATCATCGGAAAAGATGCGTAGGTACGAAATTCGATCTAACCAAAAATCGGGACATGAACTTTTGGTATTTACCGTACGTATGTGGTGGACACCGTTCTTCGTTTTCTCAACCCGCGTAGGTGTGTTGTAACCGTCGCGAGCCTCAACCGAACGGGGTTAGTTCCTTATTAGTCATGCTGCTAGACTCTTTCCGACCCTAGTGTGGTGATTGCCAAAAACCGTTTACGTTTAGTCGCGCGAGATCGCGATTTCTCGCGTTGACGATTGATTCGCTACGGTCCGGACGCGTGTCGCACCGCGAATTCCGTGCGCGTTCTTCTGTACGAATTTTCCGACAGGACCTGATAGACCGACCGGACGGGGCGCGGGCCGTGTTCGTGGGTGTCGGCCTTCCGGAGCCGCAGCTGCCGGCCGACCTGTTCAGCGACGTGGTGTTCACCGACCCGGCGTCTGCCGCCGCTGCCGAACGAATGGGGGTGTACACGTCCAAACGGCTGTTGCGCCGCGCCTCGGGTTACGCGAAGCGTTTGCCCGCGGTCGACGACAGCGGTTTTTCCGGTTGCGGGGGCGGCGGCTGCGCCTCGGGCAAATGCGGCGGCGAGTCCGCGTCGTCGTCGCCCGGTGCGCCGCCGGACTTTCGGGGCAAAACCGTGCTGGTACTTGGCGCCGGAGACACGGCAATGGACTGCGCGACTGCCGCCCTCCGGTGCGGGGCCCGTCGGGTGCGCGTGGTTTTCCGGCGCGGCACGCCGGACGTGCGCGCCGTCCCCGAAGAGCTGGAGGGCGCGATGCGCGAGCGCTGCGAACTCGTGCCGCACGCGCAACCGTTACGGTTGCTGTTCCGGAAGGTCGCGGGCGGTAGCGCCAACCGCCTGCGGGCCGTGCAGTTTCGCCGTACCGACGTGGACGATCTGGAGTCGGAGGAGGAGGACGACGTGGCGTACGCGGCCGACGACGACGTGTTCGCGCTGCGAGCCGACTGCGTCGTGTCCGCTTTTGGGTCGCGACTCCCGCCAGAAGGTAACGACGACATTCACTTTAGCGAAAAATAGGTGTGTCGGCGACTCGGCGACGCGCGCGGAGTTCGCTTTTCTCCGTGTCAAACTGTCGAATATCACGGTACGGTGCAATCGCTCATTTGGCGGCGGAGGAAAGGAAAATCAGGCTGCGTGCGCCGATTTTACGAGACGCTTACGAAAACGGACTACGGCGCCGTTGTTAACGTTTTGTTCGTGTGTGTGTGTGTGTGTGTACCTATAGTTTCGGACGCGCTGGCCCCGTACGCCCGCGTGGATCGTCGTACGGGACGGGTGCTGTGCGACGCGCTCACCGGACGGTGTCAGTGGACGTCGGAATCGGACGAAACGTCGGAGTCCCCGGATCCGCCGCGGGCACCTTCTCCTCCACCCGTGTGGTGTGGCGGTGACGCATCTCTGGCTACCGGATCCGCGGCCGAGCAGTCGCAGACCACCGTGGAGTCGGCCAACGACGGCAAGACCGCTGCGTATCACATTCACGAATATTTACAGGTGAGCGAACGCTGGCTATGCCGACCACTCTCCGAGTTCTCCATCGACGAAACGATGAACATTGATGAACGCACGCGTTGCTCTTTAAATCGCCGTGTGTTATACATACACCGTAGTATAGGCCCGTAAAAAGCCGGTGTACGACGTGCACCCGCCTGTGTCTGTGCAACGCTATGGAGACATGTGCCCGCTGTGTAGCGCGGTGTCGTGCTGTTGTCGTCGATGTTATTTGGCGCGTGTCCTGAAGGGCGGCCGGTCTGGTTCAGCCGGCGTCGTGTGCCGTAGTTTTACATGCGCGCGTCCGGGAATGAAACACGAATAGGGGAACGAAAATAGATATTGTAAATTCGCTACGAGCGGATTCACCAGATGGAATATGGTCTTGAAACAGCACAGGGGTTATATCGCGTTACCTGTTTGCTTGCCGTTTTTGATACTTCTCATTGGATGATTTACACAGTGCGATGTAGATAAATGTATTTTCACTTTTCACCTCGCCTACTATAGTCGTCCGTACTATAATTACATTGACACGTACTGCACGTACTGCTCCACGAAGAGGTGAAAAGTGAGCCGCGATCATCACGCGCCGAGTGGTCAATTTTCTTGCTTTCAGGGGTTCTACGTTTGAGAGAAATGGAAACAGCTGGCAAAAACGGCCAGTGGTAATTTAAAGTGCTATTCATCGTATTTTGGAGACCAATTTCTTTTCATACAGCTGCTGCAGCTGTCGCATTCCACAATATTTTGTTGACGTTATATAGGCTAGAAATTCGCGATTACACGAGTTATTATCCACTTATTATCCACGTTTGTTATTGTATTTCCCGCTTTCGCGTATCGTTGGTTTTTAAAGTGAGCGCTTTTAAAGTTTGAATGTTTTTGGTATTTTAATTATTTCTTTAATAATCACTCATACATAAAATTATTTTTAAAATGGCGTATCAAGACTCACATTCGCAAACGAAGAAAGTAATTTTTCATGTTTATAATTATTTCAAGACATTGGCTGATGACAAAGGTAAACCATAACTTCGTAATTTCTTTCGTCGAACTCGTGAAATTACTGCTGAAGCGTGTGGTGTAAGTCTTGCTTGTGTTTGTGCTGAAGGGAAAAAATTATCTGTGGGCAAAAATCGACTAGAACCTTCTTTTTTTAAGTCTCCAAGGAAAAGTTATAAACGTGCCATGTAGAAGTGTAAGTAAATACTAAATAGTGCTTTAGATGCAATAACAACAGAAAATTGGACAAAATGTGGCGAACACTGCAACAAAATTCGACGGTTTGATAAAGGAACGATTTAGAGACGAAATTTTGGAGCCTATGTTTTAATAAATCCGAAATAAATCCTAACCTGGTTTTAATAAATCCGCAATACGCTCAAATTTACCGCAAATGTCGGTAAACTGAATTATCAATTAATCTTTATCCTTAATTCGGTCGAACGTATGAAAACGTACGTTGCGATCATTGCAGATCAGTATTTGGTCATTATTAGTCTCTGAATTAAACGAATCACACACGCGTCGCATACGTTAAAAGGTCAGGTAATAATAATACGAATGCGGTCGCCTATGGCGTATAATGATTACTCGTGATTGTGTAAAAAAAAAAAACACTCTTTTTGAGTTAATCGCAGGACTTAAGCGTGGTTCAATTAGTTGGATTTTGTTCGACCTACAGGAGTTGTACGGTTATCGGAACAAAAACCGGGCGCCGTCGGTACGGCGACCGCTGTTGCCCGGATTCCGGACAGCAATCGACGACGTAGATCTTTCCGTCCGGATGTGCGGGCTACGGTTCCTTAACCCGTTCGGTCTTGCCTCGGCCCCGCCAACTACCAGCGCTGCAATGATCCGCCGCGCGTTTCAGGCCGGATGGGGATTTGCCGTCACCAAAACGTTTGGCCTAGACAAGGACTTGGTGACGAACGTGTCTCCACGTATCGTTGGACTGGGCAGTCACGGCGTGGGAGTCGGTCCGACGGCGGACAGCCTGGGTAGCGGGCAGGCCGCCGGCGCTATCGGGGCCGGAGATCCGGACGTTGCCAGAAACTGTTTCCTCAACATCGAGTTAATATCGGAAAAAACGGCCGCGTATTGGTTGCGCTCCATTCGGGAGTTGAAACGTGACTTTCCTAAACACGTGAGTACATTATGCAACGGTCATCGGGTTTTCGTGAATTTTTTTTCGATTCTTTAATCACGTGGTCCCATTTTACGTCCCAATTTTACTCGTATAACGGTCGAATTCCGAATAGAACGTTTACTACGATCAATGTAAATGTTGTTTTCATCCATGACAATTTTACAGATCTTGATTGCCAGCATCATGTGCGCTTACAGCGAACCCGACTGGACCCAACTGGCTACGTTGTCGTGTAACGCAGGGGCCGACGCGCTGGAATTGAACTTAAGTTGTCCTCATGGAATGGGGGAATCCGGGATGGGCCTTGCTTGTGGTCAGGTATATTGCAGTAATTGGTACTACCATAAAACGTGGGGATATCTTATTAAAACATTCAAACATACTTAAAATACCGGGTTCGTGAGTTTCGACTCAAAACGTGTTTTATGTTTTACCGGGAATAGGTATCAACACCGATGTTCAATTGGATTAATAATTGGTCTCAAAAATAATGTAATGAATTTAAATTTTGATACTTACTATTTAGCGTATTGTATATTTACTATTTACGACATTTTACTATTTCAGTTCAGTTGAGAGATATTTTTAAAACATTCATTAGTTTGCAACTCAAATTTTTTATTTTAAATACCCCGTTGAAAATTGAACTTTACGTTGGGTTCACGTGTTGTAGGCTAGATAAGTTGATGATCCAAGTTGGCGTCAATCTAATTTAGTTACTATTAAAGAGTTTTAAGCAATTATAACTTCATAACCATATTAAGGCTCCGTCACATTGTCTGTAAATTACTCGTAGCCGACACAACTTGGTATTGCGCAGTATAGATTTTTCTTTTATGAAAAATGGAGCTAAAAAAAAAAAAAAAAAGAGAATGACTTTATGGAAAATACGTTATACTATGATGTATAACAGATATAAGATTTTTCCTTGTTCCTTGAACAGGATCCGGTACTGGTCGAAAACATTTCGCGATGGGTGAAACGGGCGGCGGTGAGGACCGCGGACGATGGGACTGTGGTGTCAGTGCCCGTCTTTGTTAAAATCACGCCTAACGTAACAGATGTAGTAGCCGTGTCCCGGGCGGCGGTGCGTTCGGGCGGAGCTGACGGCGTGACAGCGGTCAACACGGTTTCAGCTTTAGGCCCGTTGGACGTGGCCGGCAGGAACGGTGGTGGCCCGTGGCCGGGGGTCGGAGGGACGGTGGGAACGCTCAGAACAACTTACGGAGGGATGTCGGGCACAGCAGTACGCCCGATGGGCCTGCGAGCTGTATCGGCCATAGCTCGGGCCTTGGGACCGGACACCGCGGCTGGTGGCGACGGCGGCCCACCCGTCCAGATTATGGCCACGGGCGGTGTTGATAGTTCGGCGTCCACTCTCCAGTATCTCTACTGTGGTGCCAAAGTCGTGCAGGTTTGTCCTCATCGCAGACGTTAATCGGTAAAACTCGTATTGGGTTGTCGTTTTTTTGTGACTATGACTCTCAAATTCCATATTACGGAAATCAGCCCTTTTACACGTTTTCGAGAGAAAAATGTTTCTTTACGGGTTCAGTGTCGTGGTACTACACATAGCTTCATCGGGCACCGGCGACAAGAGATATTTTTCGAAAAACATCTGTTAGAGAATTCGTGGAAAATAAAAGATTGGGGGGGACCCGAAACCATCAATGTGGGGGGGGGGGTTTGTGCCTTTAACCGGGATATGGCTTTCTTTGGCTGCATTGGGTCTGAGCGCGTACTACGTTGCAGCAACCGTCGCGTACCCGTTAAATTGTTTTTCTTTTTACTTTCAATCAATACGTTTCGGACTTGACTGCGACCGCGGTCGGCGGGAGTTCGGTCACCGCTGACCGTCGTAAGCGTCAAGTTCACAACGAATTCAACACGTTTTCGCGATCGGCAGGTGTGCAGCGCGGTCCAGAATCAAGATTTCACCATTGTTCAAGACTACATCACCGGGCTGAAAGCGCTACTGTACATGAACGGTCGTGATGTTGACGGCGTTGTGACGGAACGGCCAGAAGGCTGTCGACCCTCCCCGGCGTTGGTCAAGGATACGCTGGATCTGTCGGACGATTACGACGTGATCGCGTCTGCGGACCGAGGAGACGGCGCGCAGACTTTCGGTCCGTATCTGCGGGAGATGCGTCACGCCCAGGCTACGGAAGCGGCCGCTCGGATGTTCGGCGTGACGAAGGAGTCAAAAGAGTTAAAGAATTCGAAGGGTTCGGTTTCCGTTTCGACGGAGAAAGGAAGAGGAGTTGGTGGCGTACCGCAGACCGCGACGCCGGTGGAACGCGCTGTGGGTCGTTTGCTGAAGAACGTCGGCGCGTACAAATCGCTGGACAGGCGAGCTCAAGTCGTCGCTCTGGTGAACGAGGTGGGTTTGTTTCACACGGTTGTTCCGTTTTTAGTTTTATGAGTAATTTAAGACTTGGTGGTTTTGTTTGATTATTTATGCGAGTCATTGTTCAATCTTTATAATGTGTACACACCAATAATAACTATAGTACGCGAGGCGAAAAGTGAGCCGCGATCGTCGCGCGCCAAGTGGTCATTTTTCCTGTTTTCAGGGGTTCTACGTATGAGGGAAATGGAAACATTTCGCGCACATTTTTAAAACGTCAGGTGGTCAATTATTTTTTATAGTGCTATTCGTCCTATTTTGGAAACCATTTTCTTTTCATACAGCTGTTGCATTCCACAATATTTTGATAACGTTTGGTGAGTCATTCGTGATACAAGTTTGAACATAAGTATAACCTATAATATATGGCATGTGTGGTACAGTCGTACTTTTCACTTATTATCTACGTTTATAATCATATTTACCGCGATCGAATATTGTTGGTTTTAAAAGTGCGCGCTTTTACGTAAAGTTTGAATATTTGTGAACTTTTTTTTATTTTTTTAATAAAAATATTTTTTAAAATATGGCGTATCAAGACACACATTCTCCAACGAAAAAAGTAATCTTTCACGTTTACAATTATTTCAAAACATTGGCAGGCGACAAAGGTAAGCCAGAACTTAGTAATTTTTTTCGTCAAACTCGTGAAATGACTGCCGAAGCGTGTGGCGTAAGTCTTACTTGTGTTAAACGAGTTTGTGCCGAAGGGAAAAAATAATCTGCGGGCGAAAATCAACTAGATGCCGAACCTTCTACTTCGTTTAAGTCTCCCAGAAAAAATTATAAACGCGCCAAACTTATGACCAACTTAGACGATTTTGACAATGAAGTGGTCAGAAGAACAGTTCATAGTTTTTATGATAATGGTCAGTACTCAAGCGCAAAAATATTGAGAGCGTTGCATGAAAAAATTAATTATTCGGGTTCACAATGGTCTGTGCGACATATTTTGCGTTATTTAAATTTCAAGTACAAAAAATGCAATGATGGGCGGAAGTTTTTAATGGAACGTAATGATATTGTTTGTTGTCGGATTAAATTTTTGAGAAAAATGAACGAGTTCAAACGTAATAACGACACAAGGCCAATAGTTTACTTAGATGAAACATGGGTAAATCAAAACCATTTGAGAGGGCACAAATGGCAAAATTCCGACAACACCGAAGGATTAAAAGTACCCATTGGAAAGGGTGGTCGCCTCATTGTGTGTCACGCTGGGTCACCTTCGTTTGGTTTTGTGAAAAATTCAAAATTGGCTACTATGGCCTATTCTAAGAAAAGAAGTAAACGACACTGTACGGATTGCTTTCGAGTGGAAACCCACGGGAAGTTGATAAAGGGGACGCCCTTGAAATAGGTGGACTGATGGAGTGCCGGAAGACCTTAAGACAATGGATATACAGGATTGGCATGAAGTTGCTCAAGACTGAGAAAAGTCGCGGGATATTGTAGTGACTGCTAAAACTCTCTGACAACTACCATGCCATCAAACATGGAAGAAGAGAGAAATAAGATGCTAATATTGATACTCTTTTGTTGAATGAATTTTGTGGCAATCAAAAGTAAATACTAGTTAAATTATAAAAGCTGTAATATTTTTGAGTGATTCTATAAGCACCAGAAAAAAAAAAAAGAACAGGATAAACAGTGACTGATGAATTCGGGGCTTTCATCGAGTACTTTGTTATTTAATAAATACAACATAAAAGAGACCAGCTTAGGGTTGCCACTAATTTAGAAAACCTGGAAAATTCAGGGACATTGATTTTTGTGAATCGCGATTCACGAGTGTTCCATTCGATTTTAAGTTATCTGTTCAATTAATTGTTTACAATGATGTTAATGTGACAATTAAAAGTAAATAATAGTTAAAATATAAAACCTGTATTAATTATGAGTAATTATAAATAATTAAATATAGTTAAAGCAGTGTTACTGGACACCCCCTTCTATCACGTTGTCCTGTCTTTGTATACTTTTTTTTTTCTCAAATTTACTTACCGTTCCATGTATTACAGATTGTAAATATATTTTTAATAAAAAAAAAAAAAAAATTAAATAATCATAATTTTATTTATTAGCAATAAGCTTAAAAACAAGGTTAAGAAATTTCGATAACAAGATATGGCGAAAAGTATGCGGTCCTGTGTTTGACGCGAATGTGGGAAGTTTGTAAAGAAGATTCAATAGAGGCCTGCAGGAAATGATGATTCTAGCTATATTAATAGTTTATTTTTTAATGATGTCTTGGATCTAAGAAGTGGGCGGAGTAAATGGAGTCTGGAGTTGACTGTTTTTCTTTTTATTTTAAGGTGATGGGCCCATGTGAGGCGCCTGTCAAAGATCAAACCTAGGTATCTTATTGTCGGGGTGATTAGGATTTGGTTATTATTAAACGATACAGAGGGGCAGTCACCAGGTCTAAGAGAGAAGGTGATAAAGGATGATTTAGCACCGTTAATTTTGATCTTCCAGCGGTTTGACCATAGTTGAATCGAGTTGAAGTGATTTTGAAGCCGGAGAGATACTACCTGGGGGTCATGGTTTGAAGCCAGGATTATCGTGTCGTCAGCATATGTACCCAGTGATGTATGAGGAGAGGTCGGAGTGTCGTGGGCAAATATAGAGTATAAAAAGGGAGCTATGTCACTTCCTTGAGGGACTCCAGCTAGTATTTGGAAGTTTAACATTTAATTATAACAATTATCTTTAGGATTCTTGCATTAACTGCGGAAAGTGTTATATGGCGTGCAACGATTCCGGCTATCAAGCGATCAGGATGGACCCGCGAACGCACGTCGTTAAAGTGCAATCCGACTCGTGCACAGGCTGTACGCTGTGCCAGACGGTGTGTCCTATTCCCGGTTGCATCAGGTGCGTACCAAAAATGATAATTATGTATATCTTTACTGGATTTTATCTCCGATCTATTACATCAATGGGCTTACGCGGGTCATCTTACGTTCCCATTTGTTATATTTTTGTCCAGAGGCTGACAGACAAAATTAGTCCCGGGGTGCTTAATATTTTAGGCCACTTAATGATCTAACGAAGGTCCCAAATACCTACCAATAACTAATGGATTGGTGTCCGAAACATATAAATTGGGGCACGAATCGTATACATTGAGGCCCAAAATATAAATTTCAGTATGGTTTAGGCACTCCGTGTCAGTCCGCCTCTGATTTCGTCCTGTTACACACGACAAAGCTGAACAAGTTCCTACCGTTATTCCGTATTTCCCGAGCATAAAATACGACGTAACAAAAATGATTCCACGAATAATATACGCCTAGATCGGTAGACTGCAACATTTTGTTGATAGATATCGATTTATTATTTTTTTTATTATTTTACTATATATTATTAGGCGAGTGTACACAAAAATTCGTCGAATCTTTAATTTTTCCCCTCGATTTTCATGTTTGATGAAGTTCGTGTCTTTGTACGTCATATTTGTTTCGTAAATCACGCACCGTTTTTTTCCGTTACCTCAGCGATAAATGCTTCACTGAACGGACCGCGGATGTACGGTAAATAATAATAAAAAAATGTATCTTCGTGATAATAATCGTACTTATACGCTATGTTTACAGCATGGTTGAAAAGACGGTACCACACGTGGTTAACCGTGGTCTGGGTCACAAACAGTTTGTGCCTACGTACTCCTGTCCGGATGCAGACCAGGGATTCGCTGCAAAACAAATTAGCTGAACGGTAGTGCAGGCTAATTAGTAAATAGTCTGGAACGACTTTTGAACATAACTATTTAAACATTGCATTAATTTGCTTTTGTAAGCCAAAAAAAAAAGGTTTATTAATATTTTTTTGCATTTGTTTTGTAATTACAACGATTAGAATCGTTTTAAGGAATCAAAATATCACGTTAATATTTCGTAATATATTATTAAACGTCGATTTTCAGTTACCTTTTGTGCTGATTTCTTGCCAACAATTGTTATTATATATTAAAATACCCATTGTTTATTTGTGAAAATATGAATATCAAAGTACAAAACAATAAAACATGTTGATTTGATTAAACATTGATCAGGTTTTGGTTTTGTATCTGTTTTTGGTAATGATTGATAAAGATGAACTATTCATTTTCCGGTTTTGGTTGTATAGTTCTTCAGGTTTTTTGGCAGTCGGATCCAAACGGCTTTTTAAAACTCCTCTACCAGTAATTTCTAGAAAGTAGAAAAAAAAAAATTGCGTTTTGTATTGATTGCAAAACAATTTAAGGTTTTTTTCATACAAGCAAAAAGAAGCCAATTGTGTCTGTAATAAAAAGCCGTCTCTTAAGCCACATCCAGTCAAAAGTATATTCTGACGCAACAATTGTGATTTTGGCGCAAATGCCGCAGAAAATGCTCTAGTCTGGATGCAACTTTAAAATTGACATGTGTTGAATTTAATGTGAACGGATACATATATTTTTAGTTGTGATTGACTAATGAGAAGCAGAAGTTGTAGTTCTTATTGTTTTAATTTATATCTACTTAAAGCTCCGAGCAATCTCAACGTTTATGCTTTAACAAACTATCTCACATGTGTGTGTGTGTTAAACAGCGTTGGTCAAATATTATAGTAGGTATAAATTATTCTAATAATTCAGAAAGCATTCATTCCACACGATGTAGTTTTGTGATTCGACAAAGTGCAAAATCGACAAATAAAAGAGTTTTCATTTGTTTTGCGATTACAGAGTATTCAAATAATAAAATATATAATCACAATTACATACGTACGATAGTATATTGCACCAGAGATTTCAGTTCTACAATTTTATCATTCATGATTTTTTCACGTGACATAGGTGCCCACTATAATTTTGTAGGTATTTCAAATATAAAGCAAATATAGATAAACATAATGATATAAACCTAATCATACACGATACTAGTAGGTATTAATTTCGATTTTGAATACGTTTTGAAATCGGTATAAAATCATTAGCATAGTTAAGTTCTCATTTTATACGATTAAATATCGTACTTGTTCGCGTCGATTTGTGGTCAAACTTGGATTTGTTTGTTATACCAGAGATTTTTCGAATATTTATGTGAGTTAAGTGTACTTTATACTATGACTTACGGTTGTGGTTATTTTTTTATATAGAATAATAATAATAATATTTCCGTATTATTATACGGAAATATATGCAGGTTTTAGCCAGTCAGCATTTTACAAAAATTAGTGTTATTTTACCGGTCATGTATTATGTTTTCTATGCAAGTACATGAAAAAACCGATTAACTTGTTAACTATTTTAATAACTAATGGTACGGTATATAATGGTGTTTTGAAAAAAAGTCTGTAATTATGAGAAACCATTTTCCAGGACCTGCGTAGTCAATACGAATATCAAAACTACTGGTGATTTTGAGCCAATTTATTAAAACAGACTTTTTTGGCTTAGGTTTATTCATAAAGCATATTTTACAGTACGTGCTAAAGATTTAATTTTCGTTATTTCTAAATGTATTTCATGAAGTTCACTTAGCAACAGCTTAGTAAATTTGAGAGATATCACAGTTTTTTATCTCCATATTGTAACTTGATTTTCAACATGTAGTTCATCTTTACGGTTTTAAAATGGTTTAAGTTCGTCAGTTATTACCCCTTAGGCCAGTCGCTTAAAACTTAAGTAATTAACTTTTGTAAAACGGAATTTTTGTCAGTTTCTGCTCAAATTTAGTAAAAATCAATTGGTAAATATTTTTCCTACCCAATTTATAATATCTTAATTTTCATCCGCTTTAGAGATATCAGTTTTATCTAGCACCATTCGAGTTAAGCTATCAGAAACAATATCCTCTACACCTTTAATATTTTTAATTTTATGGTTTTAAAATGGTTTAAATTCGTCTGTTATTACCCCTTAGGCCAGTCATTTAAAACATAAGTAAATAACTTTTGTAAAACGGAATTTTTGACAGTTTCTGCTCGAATTTGGTAAAAATCAATTGGTAAATATTTTCCAACCCAATTTATAATATCTTAATTTTCATCCGCTTTAGAGATATCAGTTTTATCTAGCGCTAGCCGAGTTAAGCTTTTAGAAACAATATTCTCTACACTTTTATATGTTTGATTTTATAATTAAATCTAGATAGAAAAAAGACCCACCTTTGTACCCGTCCTGAAGCCATTTTAGGAACTGCATTCTCTTGACCAAAAAGCGTTAATAAGGGTTTGTGGTCTGATTTAATAATATCATGTCTTTTATGCAAATATTGACAAAATTTTGTAACAGCCAAAACAGTCACCAAAGCTTCTTTTTGGATACTTGAATAGTTTTTTTTTTGAGCTGGTTAACGCACGAGATGCACATGAAATGGGTTTTTTCACATTATTGGAAAATCTATGAGCTAAAACTGCACCATTCTAAGAAATGACTTAAGGTCATACATATTTTATAATATTTTTTGTTCTATTGTACGTATATATGAACATAAAATAAAACTGTCATTAAGTATTATTTTACTATTATAATTTAAGAAACGTATTTTACTGATATTTTTAATTTTTACAAATCAACCTTGCAACACTACTAACATTATTATAGTGTAGCCACATTTTTTGAGTTAGAGCTTTAAAGATTGACGAATAACTCATTAACTCGATTGAAACATTTACAGTGGGTTCATTTGATATGGCTTGAAGAATATTTTATTAATACTAAAATCATAATTTAGCGGTTCTTGTTGAATATTTTATTTCACAATTTTGAATTTTACTAATTATATGTTGTCAACTATTAAAAAATAGTTTTACTGGCGTAGACTGTATATAGTGTGCTTGTACGGTTGAACTTAAAAAAATATTACTTTTTTGGTACTTATACTATTAAATTAAAGTATTAATTTTCAGTTTAAGAACCACTTTATAGACTTCTACCGATTATCATAATATGTTTTCACACTTCACAACTTTTCGGCCGAGTAAATAAAAGATTAATTAGTGATAGAAGGTGTTTGATGTCACATAGATACAAATTCGTACCTATTTGCAAACAAAATATTGAAAAACCAGTCTTTATATACACTTAAAGTTAGAGCATTATGTTACTTGTTTTTTACCAGCCTTCATTGAAAATATCACGTTTTGGTCGTCTTATTTGACCGGCAAGCGTTCAAAATCTTTGAAAAAAAAAAAAAAAATAAATAAAACCGTAAAAGGAGTTTTATTCTCTTACACTTAATTACCTCATAATATTTAATTGAATACTAGGTATGTATATTTCAGGTCCAACCTCTAATAATATGTTGTTGACAAAATTAAAAGTCCATATTATTCCTACCTAGTTCTGAACTTTGACGTATTTTAACAAGACAATATATGTGACATTATCGTTATTTGTTCCGGATAAATTTTACGGGTCTTTGTTGTCGAGCCGTCGTTTCTATTATTATTTAATTGACATTTAACATAGGTAATACATAATATAGTGAAAATATAAACTGGTTTAGTAAATTAGATTAAAATTAAACAGGTTAATTAATTGAGTAGTTAAAACCAGGCATGGTATTATTAAAACACGTCAAAATGTCACAAATAGCTGCATACTTCAGTGGCGTGGCGTGGGTATTGAAAGAGTGTAAGCAGTGGATATTTTTTCAAATGTCAAAAAAAGAAGTTGATTAGCATACAAACGTTGGTCAGTACTGGTTGCCGGTCGTGTAAGCAGATTCAAATGTGCTTACAAACGATAGCTTAATACGCAATTTCAGATTAAGTTACACGGTGAACTTCGATGCGATATGCTGATTTAACAATAGATCAAAAATAAACCGTAACTCGATTGAAAATAATCGAAGATAAGTAAACGGCGGATAGCGTAACAATACCAGCACAAAGATAATGAAAACCACTACCACTTCATAAAGATAATAAATTAAAATATTAAAATATCATTTATAAAAAAAAAAAAAATTATTTTAAATTTTTTTGATTAATTAATTTGTTTTTTTCTTTTGATTTAAAGTGTAAGCAATGCATACAGTATTTACGTGCACGCTACGCCTCTGTCATACTTATACCAGAAAAACTAGAAATTTAAGGCTTCGCTATCTATCTCCAGTAAAATAGGTTTTTGTCTGCAGGTCTTCAGGCCTTTCTTTATGCGTTTCTCCTCATGGTCGTCGTCCCTTGTTTTAAATTCATTTGGCACTCCGCAGCATCGTCAGTTTTCTACTCAGAATTACTTTTGGTCACTTTGTTGTGAACTGAACGAAGAATCGCCGACACATGAACTAAATTGGCAACTAAAAACAAAATTTATCATGTTCCGGCGATTCCGCAATTAATTCACGACACACAGACTAGCGGATATTTGAATCGGTATATGACCTGCACTAAACTGGAATAAACTAAAAAAAAAAAAAAAAATGGGGTTACGCTTTGGGTGAGTCACTAGTTTAGAAGTTGTGTTATTTTTTTGTTTTTTTTTTTGTTTTTCTGTGGACACATTTTCTATTAGAAAATATCTGACAGTGATTAAAATCACTATCGTAAAAAACGTTTTGATGCAAATTTGTATATAGTGGAAAACTCAGAACAGAAAAGTTTGTTTAAGCGGATGGGAGGTGTGGTCTTGTCTCATACCTATCACGTAGTCAGGGGAAATCCAAAAGTAGGGGACCCTCTCCTGTAAAATCCTTTTGATTTTTTAAAATAAATAAATTTAATTTTTTAGAGTTTTGTGATTTTACACAAATATCGTATTTTTACCTGAACTACGGTGGTTATTTGCATATTGAAGATAGGGTATCGGGAAATTTTTTTTTTTTTAAACTTATAGTACATATTATGAGCTTTCATTTAAGATATATTTAAAGCTTGGAGTATTTCCGGAACATTATCAAAAGTTAAGTTGAAAAAATTCATAATTTTATACGCATTTTTAAGATTTGAACCCTTCCCGAATAAGGAGATATTGTCTGACTTAAAAAAAAATATGCCAAATAGTAGATATGTTTATAAAGTAGTTATTACATAAATATTGTACACATCAATGCATTATTCGAATAGTTATAGCAATTTAAAAGTGAATAAATAAAATAGGATAACTTTTAACGCAAAAATATAGTATGTTTTTTAACTACGGCAGTTGTTTGTTGCTCAGGAGGAAAGGTGTCGAAAAAATTTTGTTTTAAACTTATAGTAAATAAAATAAGCTTTCATTCAAGATATATTTAAAGCTTGGAGTGTTTCCGGAACTTTTTCAAAAGTTAAATTGAAAAAGTCAACGTTTTATGCAAAAGTAACTGTTTTTGATCCCCCCTGTGGAGAGGGAAAAAGTCAGATTTTTAGAAAAATGTCTAACGTTTACGTGCATAAAAGAATTATTTTGATTTGTTAATTTTTCGAAAAATTATGGCTAATTTTAGCAAAAAAATTTTGATATTTGACATTTTTAGAATTCAGAATTTTTTCGGATACTTTCCCCTTTTACTGGGAACGAGGGGATTTTTTCAAATTTCTAAGTGTAATGTCTTTAACTAGATACGATTTGTGATTTTTTGACTTATCGTTCATCAAAATCAGTCCAGTTAGATCTGAGAAAAATTGGTGACAGACAAAAAAAAAAAAAAAAAAATAATAATAAAAAAATCCCATCAGAGTAAAATTTATGCCTTCTCAGCTTTGCATCGAAGCTAAAAGGGAAGAGTGTACGATGACCGGCACTAGTGAACACTTTTCTTGTTCGCTAATATTTGTAAAAGGTTATTATTATTATTTTATACTTTAATTTAATATTGTAAATTCGATTTTTTGTATCGCTGCGTTTAATTCATTTATAGTACCTTACGTACGATTTGTACCTTATTAGACACCCACACAGCGCACTAAATTGTTTAAAAAAATTATTGTTTAGAAACAGAAAAAATATTGAAAACGATTACACGCTATTACAACGCATGAAAAGGAATCCGTGTTATTTTTGGTAATTACCCTTATTTGACGCCTAATCCCGAGAACGGAGACGTTTTTGAGATTGGTTATAATTTAATTTTTGTACGACGATGTATTTTATTTGTAGGTCTATTTGTTACACACACTGTGAATTATAAAAAAATGCACAATATACGTATATCAGTATAGCATGAATTTGTGATTGCGTGTTTAACGCGGATCGCCTACGCAACAACATATTAAATACCTACCGAATAAGAACGATCTGTATGAATAACAATTAAAAATAAAATTAACATTTTGAGTAAAAAAAAATCGATACAATTTAAATAGGAACTAAACGACGTTTGTTTCTATAATTTTTTTTTATATCTATACAAAAATGTCTATGTCCTACGATATAGCGTGTTAATGCCACGTAGGTAAGTCGTATTACACCCGACGTTTATGCACCGATCGTGTTACAATTATAATAATAATCGAACGAACCGATAGCTATATTGTGTAAACAATCATCGAGATACTGTTTGAATGTCGGTTGAAGTGTGTATGCTTTGCCGACGCTGATTAGAACAGCACCTAGTACAACGTGCACTCGACTTATCGAAATCAACGAAAACACAACGAATTTTACCGTTCATCGGTTCATTCTATGTTTGGGCGTCGTCTGAGTTTGGTCAATTTGTAATAAAACGTAGGTATTACACTATTAGTAAGGCGCGGATGTAGGTGCAATAATAATAATAATGATATAATATATTATACAGAATAGCTGTCTAAAAAAGATCCTGCGCTCGTAATTTAAAAAATGTACACAATATATTTTTTACAATAACACAACGGATCGCGTCGTCGTTTTGAACAAAAAAGTTTATTTATTTTTTTAACGCGTACACGACGTAAACAACATGAAATTACTTAAAAATCCAGTTTCGGCCGCTTTAGTTTTTGTGATTTCAGATATGACCCTTGATATCGCGGCGAAAAAATGTCAATTCTTCAAAATCGTGGTCCTCAGCTACTCAAGTACACAAGATTTTTCAATAATGGCGGTGTCGCACGGTTGAGTTCGGCTAATTCGTCTGCCGAGGTGATGCAACGCGAGACCAAAGTGTCGGCGAACAACTACGAACCGTTGCCCGTGGTCATCACGCGGGGAGAAGGTGAGCCGAACGAATCGTCCTAAAAGTGTTTATAGAAAATCTACGAGAAAGTCGCGTTTTCCTATCAATCGTTTAAAATATTTACATAACCGCGGTCGACTTATATAAATTGATAGAATTAACCGTCGGTAAACCGGTGTTTAACCGTTTCATGATAATAAACACAATTCTGTGACATACATGAAAAAATGTTAAAATTCGGAGTGAAACGTAGGAAAAAAAACTATAATATAGTGTTAGTAAATACGACTAAACGCCTAATTAACAATACATTGTTTTACCAAATTATAATTATATAACAATTAACGTTTATTTTATACCTACTACAAATCGTGAAAAGAGATAATAGCTGACGATTTAACGTTAAAACAATATTTTATCACTTTTAATTTAATTATTATCACATTAATTCTGTGAAAAAAATGTACAGATTAATATTATACGTATCATAGAGAAATATTTTTAAAACGTTGGCATCGACGCGGCTACTATAAATACTATCTATACACCTTATCTAATCGCACCAAACGCATTCAATTTTTTAATAAAAAAAACTCTTCCATAAAACGTACTAAGTATTAAAATATTTGATTTGTTTTTTTTATTTTTACGTTATTTTATCTACCTAATACGTATCAGCACGATGCGTTTGTGTGAGTACACGTTTAAAAAAATTAAAATTTTCAAGAAGAACATATCACATAAGTACTTTACAGCATTTTTTTTTTAAAAAATACTAGAAATTTTTTTTTTTATGTTTTGTTGACCCGTTTTGATAGAATCCAATAAAAAAAAAAAAAAAAAATAATCATCATACTACGATCAATAGTATGTTAAAATAAATAATAATGGCTCATATATGTCACATACAATAGGACAATGCTCTTAAAAAGTTAATCATTAACCATATAGGTCAATATTATAGGTATTTTCATGTGGGATGTCGAAGGGAAGAAGTACTACGATTTTCTTGGAGGGTTTGCCACCCTCAACCAAGGGCACTGCCATCCGAAAATTATTAAGGCCATGACCGATCAAGTGAACAAACTCCACCACACATCGAGAGCCATTTTTCATGACTGCTTGTACGAGCTTAACGAATTTTTGACGAAACAGTTCGACTACGAAAAAGTTTTGAACATGAATACTGGTAAAAATTAGCGTTATTAATAATATTGTATTCATCTATTTTTATGCTATCGGACATAACACTTGTTTATGATATACAGTTCAAGAATAATTCTATTTTATGAAATTACTAAAAATAAACAGTTAGGGAGCTATGTTGTTTCATAAGAGATAATATTTTCAAAAAAAAAAAAAATAAATAATGATCTACGTTCTACAAATGTTCGTGTAGACACAAATAAGTCAACACAATTAATGTTCTAAAATGTGTTGATCCAAATTTATTTTGAGTTTGAACAAAGTTTTGTATTATACATTTTACCTAAATTGAATCAATTACAAATCAAGATGCGATAAAATAATTACAACCGAATTTATTTCTCATAATAATTAGAAGATTATTTTTGTATGCCATCATTCGCAATAGTTTTTTTTTTACTTCTTATAAAAAGGGGAAAAATGTTTACAACCTTTCGGAATATTATCTAAAAATATTTGTCGTGCTTTTAAGTGGCTAAAGTTTAATAACACAAAGTCGATGTTTTTATTCTTCAAATTATAAATTATAAATATCACGAAAGTAATTATCTTTGATGTGACTAAACTTGGTTATGTATATTTATACGACTTGCACAGGTGTGGAAGGAGGTGAAACCAGTATAAAAATTGCCAGAAAATGGGGTTATAGAGTGAAAAAAATCCCGGAAAATCAAGCTCAAGTTATATTTGCTCATGGAAACTTTTGGGGACGTACGATTGCCGCCATATCATCGTCTACTGATCCAAATTCATTCAACGAATTCGGACCACATGTTCCTGGCTATCAAATAGTACCATATGACGATTTGGAAAAACTGGAGGTATTTATTTTGAATTACAAAATGTATAACGGTTTATATTTTTATATAACTAAACGTTTTTATTAATTGTCACATAGACTTGTTTGTCGTTTCGGGTGGAATCTTGCAAAAGAAGTTTTTATAAATACTTCCTGTTATCCGATTATGCTGAAATTTTGCATGCGTGTAGAGTTCTGATGACAATACAATATATAGGTTTTAAATTTAATTTGAAATAAATTATTTTTTGGAGATCATAAATTTTTATAGTTTTTT
>CM029365.1:12147203-12194849 GCA_017140985.1 Hormaphis cornu | reverse complement strand
AGTCAAGTTTTTCGGGTAACCTATTTTCATGAGCAGGCCAGTAAGTTAGCTCTTTGGTTCGGCGTCCTACTTCCCCAAAGAAAGTGCTTGTAGTTGAAATCATCTGCGGCAATGAATGAGTGACCTAACAATCGGAAAAATCTAACGATTTCGATAAAATTGATATAGAGGACACCTCTGAAGTATGACCTATCAAACATAAAAAGAGTCATAACAATCGATAGGTAATTGGCGGAATGATTGATGAACACATCATAAAAAAAATACAAAATACTCACAGTCGAACATAATATTATAGAATCACTTCCTTTTTTTAAACTCGGTAAAATAACAACCCGTTCTTACAAATTTTTTTTCAAGTTTACCAACTTCCGAACCAGTGTGATTTGTCCGAAAACACCCGACGTGAAATATTATTTCTTTGCTCGCTTTTTTTATTTTTACATTTAGTTTTCTCCTTTACGAAAAACTCGTCCGATAAAATAAAATACCTATACAGCGGTTTCGCGTGTTAGAGTCGACGGAATAAAGAGTATTAGGTACAATCATGACTGAATTAACTAGATTAGAGCTATAACCCGTAATGGCTTCGAGTATTACGTCATAAGGGTCATGCGCCTGCAACATAATATTATGGGGAAAGTGTTGTACATGTTTTTTTTACATTTTAATCTCATTTATAGTCTATACGTCGTCGTACATAGGTACTGAAACTTGTAAAATAACGCGTTCTGCCTGTCGATTGTTTACGCTAAACTACTACAGAAAAAATTTTTAAGCACCACGATAGAAAATAATAAAGTAAATAAAATTCGGAATTCTGCTAAAAGTTCCTCTTATTTTTGTTTGGCACGTTTTTGCCGTTCCGGCGAAATGTCAAACAGCGACATGGGATTGACGGACGAAATTATGACGCAAGAAGAGTTGATGGAACAAAAAAGATTAGCGCAGAAAAAAGAGAAAAAGGTTAGCATATAGTATCATAGTTGCAAGATGTATAATAATTTTACCAAATCGGCAACTAACTAGACGAATATTCAAACGTTCGTGTAGGGTATACGCATAAACTGAGAAACTTTCAAGTTGTTTGTTCAGTAATTTAAATTTAAATTTACTAACATTCATTATAATTTCCGAAAATAACACCATTTTTAAATTACCATACTTTTGGATTCTGAGTGGGGTGTCGTAGATTTTTTTATCTTAAGTTTTTTTTTTTTTTTTGTAATTCGATTCATCCAAAGGATAACGTCTAAATCGTGGAAAAGTCGATCCAAAGAGTTATAACAAATTTAAATCGGTTTTCAGAGTTTTTGTATCGCTTCAACCGCGGTAGGTACTTACTTACGTTGGTATAATAAAAACTGTCTGATTATTTTTTATAATTTGCGTGTGTAAGACCCTGAAAAAAAAATCGACGCTTCCAATGTCCATAAACGTAACGATTGTTATTTTATAATTATATAACACTGCACGATGGTTCCTGGCGTTAAATATTGTGAATTTTTTTTTTATAAACTTTTTATTGGTTAAAATCCTTTTGTTACTAAATGCTTATTGTTGACTAGACACTGAACATATTAAAAAAATTATATTTTAACTGTTCATTTTTTGATATTGACAACACGAATTTTGTCCAAAACCGTTTGTGAATAATCAAACCATAATACTCCCAGGCAATGTTTTTGATACACTATATTTTTACGTATATTTTTTCTTTGTGATATTTGATTACATTTTAAAATAATTTTCTCTAGTCAGAGTTTTTATCCCATTGGCTTTTCTTAGCACTAACTTAATTTTGATTGGTATAATACATTTTTACTTTAATATACACGTGTTTTCATTTATTTATATAAAACAATATTGTCGATAAACAATAAACTATACCTCTACCTATATGTCAATTACCTTTTTACATTAAAAAAAAAAAACATTTAAAAATTTTTTTTTTTCCTTTTGTTGACGACAAAAAATAGCTCTTACGAATTGTGTTTTCTCAACAGATAAAAGTGATTCGGCTCGTTTCCGTGTTCGCTTATTTGGTTTCCGTGTCTCTGGTCGCGGGTGTGCTGTCCGCGTATTATATTTGCATTTGGAACCCTCGCGCCAACAACGGCACGACGGTTCCGCAGACTATAAACGCCGAGAGAATCGTAATGGCCCTACCGATGACGAATGGCGACTACGCATTCGACAGTAACATAGACAACCAGCAGTATTCTGGTAGGTATCAATGAAAACAATAAAAAAATAAATGTAAAAAAAAAAAAAAAACCAACAGTTTTACAAATTTAAACAACGAAAATCGTGCAGAATACTTTTTCCATAATCTTTTCGGGTTGTATTTGTTCACGTCCAGAACACATTATTTTCCACAAGCCAATAAAAAAAAACACCGAGTTAAATAATATTGTACTTTTGAAATTCGGAACTTATTTTGTTATTTGAACCCGGGTGATATTTGAACTTGAACTATGAAGAACGATCATATCCATAAAACTTTAAATTGTACCAAAACAATAGGTTCGTCATAAATATTATCGATTATCCGAAAGATTTCATAAGCCAATTCAAAGGAATTTTTTGTCATATATTCACGACAAACAATTCCTTTGAATTGGCTTATGAAATCTTTCGGATAATCGATAATATTTATGACGAACCTATTGAAAAACATGTAGTTTTTCGATAAACACTTTTTTTTGGAAACTCAGCCATAACTGTGTAAATTGAATTTACGATACAAGTACTTTAACGTGTTATGAGTATGATGAAATGAGAAAATTTGTACTTGACACTTCAATGTAGAAACACTACTTCTGCAGGTTTTCGTTCAATAGTCTTTATAGAGAAATTCGATCTACAGTAAGACAAATTGTAAGTCAGGTTGTATGTTGTTTTTGAATTGGATTCTTTGTCGATTTATTACAGGCTTACTCACAGTCGATAACCCTTAACATACATACATAATATTATGTGTTTATAAAATTGATTCAATGTAATTTTCGTGTGAATTTTTCAAGACCTTTTACTCATTTTTTTATTATCTATACTTATGAATTTATCCAAAATTTATCCAAATAAATGGAAAATATCAGATGTGAATTACTATCAATATTTCTATTGGAAAAATTTCTAATCTTATTACTTTTTTACATATTGTCTTATATTTTCCTAAAATAATAATATACACGACTTTCCTGCAACAAGTTCAGCAACCATTGGATATAATCTATGGACTACAAATAATAATATGCATTATTCATTTTGTTTCAACACGGTCCAAACCTCTCCTGTTTGGACAGTGTTTTGTGTATCCCGTGTGTATGTATAGTGACTAAAAGTAATATGTTTTCGTTTATCATCAGACTTTTTGCCCGAAGTACTGCACGGTTCAAGACCCAGTGATCGAACTGAAAGTCCGTCCGGAGAAGTCCATCGGAATTCAAACCTCGACGTTCAAAACTACAGCAACAGTAGTAGTACAATGCGAAACAACACAAATGCATAATATAAATGATAAAATATAGTGGTAATAGTTAAGAGCTATTGTAATTTATCGTTTGTAATTCATCACTCATCACAGAAATACGAATATTTATTTATATTCATGTGACCAATGATTTTTTTTTTTTTTTTATAAATAATTTAAAACTTTTAAAATGGAAGTATAATATAATACGAATCACCAAAAAAGAAAAACGTAATTTTTTTTTATTAGGTATGACCAATTTTCATTTTTTTTTCTACGATGTACCGTTTCTGGTGATTATAAAAACTGTTGTCCATCATTAAATAATTTTGGGGGAGTTGAAAAAAGTATTCGAGTCGTCAAGTCTTTACCTAATCGCCATTAGTTATTGTTGTTTGGATACCTAAAATAAATATAACACGATACGGATGTATTATAGAAGAAACAAATTCGCGTATTATAATATACTTCGTGATGATAATATGATACAATGTATACAACAATATGGATCGAGCCAGTAATCAATGTGTAAAAATCAATTTTATCGTTACGATAAAAAAAAAAAAAAAAAACAACACGTTTTCTTAGATAGTAAAATGTGTTTGATATTAATCGAGTAAACAATTATTAACATTACAAGCTGTCGTATATCTATCGAAAAATCTATCACGACTTTAACCGTACGAAACCTGCAATATCACGAAAAACAAAACGATAAATGCGTCTCGCGATCAGTGAGATATTTCGTTCGTCGATCTGAAACGCCGCATCGTCAGACTCGAATGCCGAAATATAAATTTACACGTACATATCAAAAAAGTAATACAATCATTCTTAGTTAATTGTATCAAATTGTATCAAAAACAATGCGTTGTTGCCGTTCAACAATACGACAGTTATATCCAGAGTCGGAGATTCGTATTAAACGCTTATAAAGGTATACGATATTTGGATAGGTGACGAGACATGATAAATATATATATATATATATAAATATTAGTACCGATGGGTGAGTTCCCGAACGTTTCAACAACTTACTCTGCAATAACAGTGTATTACAATACGATATAAACTTTAAAAAATATTAACGTTGTAACACTAATATACTGTAATCGTAATGAGAATATAATATAATAATATGATATTCATAAACAGCTGTATATATATACCTATATTATAATAGTAACTAAATTCACTTTTTGACAATGGTAAATAAGTATTTTTATAAAATAAAATAGTGTTCGCTGTAAAAATAGCTGTAAAATTATTTGTTATAATAATTAATACAATACCTCGCGGCGAAGAGAATAATAAAAAAAAAAACAAAACCGTGATCGCAAAGACACGTAACTATCAATACGAAATAACGCGATTATAATATTCACACGTTGTAAATATATTTTACTATATATTGGAGATTTTTACAATGTATAATGAGAAAATAAACTGTGATACAAACACATAAACAATTATTATTATAATATTATACAAACAATATAATATTCGTATAAATAAAATGACTAGACTTAGGGAGGTTTTTATAAATATAGGGATAAAAATACTCACACACACACACACACACACACACACACACACACACACAATAGAATAGAATACACAAATACGAAACAATCGATATTGTAATTATTATATTATGACGAACGATAGTAATAACAATATGTTAAATGCGTAGCTTAAAAAAGTAAATTCAAAGAATCACGTGTGTATATCCCTGACATGTTAATATTAAAGAATATTTGGAATTCAAAATATTACCATTCGAACTATACAGTCATCACGATAATATAATCCGTAATTTTTTCGTATTACAATATTCTGTATTCACAGTATAAAATATGTATAATGTACACACGTAAATCGGACTCTCTATAATCTATAATGTGTTTGGAAACACGTTTTTCGTGCAACGTTTTTTGTGCGTAACACAAACGGGAAAAAACGATTGTTTTTCTAAACTGTAATTTCTACACGAAAAAAAAAAAATCGTGCGAATTCAAAGGGGGGACGATTGTTTTTTAGAACAGTGGCTATCAATAAGTTTAAAAAAAAAAAAAATAAAAATTTTGATCTTTAGTAGTGTTTTTATGTGGATTATTATTGATGCGACATCGTGTGGGTACTAAATAATGTGAACGGATTTAAAAAAAAATCATAAACGTTGATCAAGCGTGGACTGCGCGTTGTTCAAACGGACACTACTATGTTAAGTAGCGGGTGCGGCGTATGTTAAAGTTGATCCAGCGCAACGACCAAACTAGGTACAGGCGTCTATTATTTTCTCCGCTACAGTCGTATGAATAAAAAACATCGTTTGAGAAAGACCACTGCATATTATATAAAAAAAAAAAAAAAAATCAAAAGTGTGTGATCAAAATCTCAACTCGAGAATCAGTGCGAAGAAAACGTAGTAAGCGACCGTAAGTCTCCCCGTAAAAGAAACGGGTTGCCTCACGCTGATGCAAAAAACAAGTAGGTACAGCGATTTCGCGCGCGTACATATAAAATAGTCACCACGTCGCGTTACAAACAACGCGAATAACGTTGAAACACAAATTATTTACACGTACACCCTGAAATTGTTGCGAATCCCTGTGATGAGGGAGAACACCGGGCGGGGGGGGGGGGGGGTTGGTATCGGGTGGCAAAATACCGTGAACACCGTGCGGGGACGGATAAACGGACGTTGTTATCGTTGACGCTCGCTACTGCCGAGTACCTGTCTGTTTCGAGTTTTATATTAAAAAAAAAAATAACAAATACACCCGTAACGTGGAGCTGCGGCGGTGTAAATAAGATGGAAACGGTTTCTTCGACACGAGTTCGATGACCGAACAGGATATTTAAGCTATTATTGAAATAACTTATTAAAAATATCGAAACACCAATAACTATAAACGCTCACACCATGGTGACGCGTCCTCCTCCGTCGCGTGCTCTCTTCAAGCACAAAAACGCGTGTCAGGACCTCCAGAGGCTGCACAACAACCGGCCCGGCGATTCGAACAGCCCCCGGCTGGTGGAAGCGCTCTCTTCCGCGTCCTCGCCGCCCGCGCTGCACTCGTCGTCGCCGCCGCCGCGTTCCAGGCCCCCTCCGCCGTCGCCGCCGCCGCCGCCCTTCTCCAGGTGTTCCCGGAGCGCGCGCTCGCGGTCCGCCAACATCCTCCGGTGGGCCACCGCCGCCTCCCTGATCACCGTCTCCCGGCAGTTTTCCGGGCGCGGCAGACAGTAGTGGCCGGGCAACGCGGGCAGGCCGCAGCTTCTCCAGCCCCGGCCCACGGCCGCCGCGCCCCGCTGCAGCCTGGCGGACCGCGACAGCGCGCGGAACGCCCACGACGTTTTCCCCAGCAGCCCGTCTTGCTGCCGCCCGTCCGCGGTTCCGCCGCCGTCCCGTTCCTCCAGCACGAAACGGCCCACCCGGGACCACCGGCCCTGCGTCTTGTGCACCACCTCCTCGTCGTCCAGCACCCTGTACCGCACGTCGGACTTTCCCCACTCCAGCTCCTCGACCAACACGAAATGTATCGGGTTCTCCAGGCGCCGCGCCTTGACCAGCACCAGCGCCAGTATGTCCTGCGCGGTCGACCCCGTGGGCACCTTGAGGATGACGTAAGGCCGCTCCGCCGACACGTTGTACACGCACACCAGGAACGTCGGGATCTCGTCCCAGGAAGACGACTCGGCCGACCGGCCGCGCTCGCCGTTCCGGGACTGCAGCGATATGATCCACGCCCTGCTGCTCGGGTCCTCGCCGATCTTCTTCAACACGAAGTACCCGTCACCCCGCCACCGGGCCTGCGCCTCCAACGGTTTCTCGTCGTACGCCAACACGCGCTGAAACGTGGGCGCGTCGCCGGCTTTCCACCCGATCCGACCGCGTCCGCCGCGCATCTTTCCGTCGGCGCTTTTCGCTCGCCGCGGATCGCTCCGGGCGCCGCCCGCTTCGTTGGCTTTGCTCGTCCGCGGGTCAAGCGCCGCCTGGTCTGCCGCCCCGGCGGCGGTGGCGGGCGCGGTGACCGACTGTTCCCACGTCAGACCCACCTCCTCCAGTAGCACGTACGTCTTCATCACGTCGTTGTCGTCGCCGCTCTCGTCCCGTTTTTCCAGCGCCATCCGGATCACGTCCGCGGCCGTGCTGTCCTGCGTCACGTCGAACACGCAGTACGACGACTCGGAGAATATGCCGTACACCGACACGTGGAACGTCTTGCGCTTCGGCGGCGGCGCTGCGTCGTGCTGCTGCTGCTGCGGGGTCTGCGACGATGTCTCTGGATGCTGCGTCGGCTGCTCGTCGGCCGGTCCCGCGGGACCGTATTCCGAGCACCGCGCGTACACGAAGAGCGCGGTCAACGGTAGCGGCTGATTCTGCATGGTGCGCATGTCCACGTGCCGGTAACCGTGGCGGACGCTGCGCAGAGGGAGCACGCGCTGCGCCAGCGGGTGATTGGTGTTCGCGTCCACAATCAGGAACCGGACGAACGCTAGCTCGTCGAACAGCACGCGGAACGCGAACGTCTCGTCGTTGCACACGGGATTCATCGAGTTGTAGTAAACGGTTTTGGATTTTTTCTTCACGCTGTCCGGCGGTATGCCGATTATTTCGATCTCCACGTAAACGCTGGCCCGCGGGCCGCCCGCCGGCGACACGTGCTGCCCGGACACGAGGGTCACGGTGAACCGGGTGGCCGCGAGCCCTTCCTGCAGCAGGTCCCGGTCCGCCGGGTTGAACCGCCGGTACATGCGATGCGACGGGTCGAACATGAGCCGCGGCTTGAGCACGTAGCCGCACCGGCCGTTCTGTCCGAACATGGCCGCGTTCACGTGCGTGGCGGTCGCGTCGTCCGACTGGTAGTTGAGCGCGGCCATCTGTATGCCGTACGACCAGAAGTTGAGCGGGTTGAAGTTGGAGGAGTCTATGCGCATGCTGGCCGGATACACGCGCACCAGCTGCGTCTCGGAGTGAGCGAGCAGTTCCATCGGCCGTTTCTTGGTCAGCTTCTTACCGTAGTACTCGGTCAGCGACGAGCACTTGTAGCACGGGTGGTGTGCGTTGACCGCCGCCGCCGTCGCCGCCGCCGCCGCCCCACCGCCGCCGCCGCCGCCGCCGCCGCCGCCGCCGCTACGAGCGTTGCTGCTGCAGGTCTCGCCGTCGTAGTCGCCGCCACGCCGCAGTTTGTTCTTTACCGAGTTGCTCGGGCTGATCGTGTTCAGACCGCTGAATTTGATCGCCTGCGAAACGTGTGAGATTATCAATCACTTTGCGTGGCAGAATTATTTTTGTTTTTTTTTGACTAAAAAGAATCATTCCTACGATTTGCATTGGAGTTCGATTTTTGACGCTGAAAACCCCCGAACCAGGTGCCTAGCTAAAAAAACTCATAAAAATATTCAATCGGTCGTTGTGAATGAAAATCGACCGTCTGAAAAATCCCATTTTAAGCTAAAATTCGTTCGTAGGAAATTCTGTGCGCAGAACGCAAAGAACTCCATGGTTCCAATCAGGCGTTTAGACAGTTCATAATAATTTCGTACAGACAACAACACCGTCAACACTCAACTGCAATGTATCGCGTCCGTTTTAATCGTTCAAAAATCAACTAAACGGCGTTCGCTACCGGAATTTACGTGATTCAAAAGCGATCTCGAATTCTTGTCGACTTTTACTAAAAAAATGACCCTCCTTGCTCTTCTCCATCACACATATCGACCATTTAAAAAAATATAACTTTATGAATATATTCAAGTACGTGTTTGCTGTAGACACGTAAGTTTTAAATCAGAATCATTTCGAATTCATCGTTAAGACAAAGTGTTTTATGAAACACGTACTGGGTGTATAAAAACAAAAAAAATAAATAAATATTTATTAGTACGTTTAAGCCGCGCCGCGTCCTATCAAATTCACCTGAATATAAATAACTATGTCCGAAAGTTCTCTAGCAATCTGGCTGTTGTGCTTTTTATTCTTTTGTACTTGAGTGATTTCGTCCTCGGTACATTTTTCGTTCGATTTAGAACCGAACCGATTTCGGATCCTGCCGATTTTATCGATCCTGATTTCTGAATATGAAAAAAAAAAAAAATAATAACGATACGTCTCAACGATATTGGACATTAACGAAACAAAACGCAACACTACTTTTGTATTCTATTTCGTCATCTTCATCATCTTCCTCGTCATCGTCGTCATTTTCTTCGTAGTCGTCCTCGACAACTGTAATTATGTCATCGTTGGTTGTCGTACCGGCGCTCGTCGAACTGCTCCTGTGCGGTCCGATGTTGGAATGATGACTGACCGCTTGTGAACTACTCTTCGTGATACTGTTGTTGTTCCGCAATCGGCTGCCGTCGGACTCCAAGGGCGCGAGCTTTTTGTTTTTTATCAAAATTTTATACTTCAATTGACTGGGCGACGGCAGATGCGGTTCGTAGTCCGATTCGAACATAAAGCCGGTCACGAGTTTTTCACCGAAAACCGTCTGAAAGGAAAAAACAAAAAAAAATAAAACAAAAAATGAACGCACGCGGTACACAGACGCGGTTATAATCTAATAATTGTTGGTTATAGGCCGTGAGCTTAGAGCGTGGCGTGAAACGCCAAGTTGAAAATAAAAGTAGACTTGGATTATACCTCACTTGAAGCTTTTTTTTTTTTGATATTTTTTTATTTTTATTTTTTGACCATTTTCGGAAAACGGATTGAAATTTCGACAGTTGTAATCACTTTTACGAGTAGCCTAGGTGGCTTCGATCTTTACGATTAATAAGACGAAAAAATTTAGATTTCGGCTTTTATACAAGTTTTACTTCAAAGCTTCTTTTGATATTTTTTTGGTCGCCTGTCAAAAACGGCAAAGAAATGGAACCGAATTCGATTAGTTGTGTTTTCGAGTGCAAGGATCGATATGATCAATGCGCGTTAAAGCCCACATGATTTGAATTGAATGTTTTTTGAAGTAATTTTTAAAATTCTACATTTTTTGAGAGTTTTGATCCGAAAAGACACAAACATTTAGACCAAAAACCTCATTGGAGAGGCAAGTATTTGTCTGAGTATTTCATGCAATACCTTATACAACATAACACAGTACAAACAACACAATTAGTGTTGCATTAAAAAAAAAAAAAAGGATAGAGAGAAAGGAAGGAAGGAAAGGAAGTACACTTGTGGTCGGCCTATCCAAAGAAGTGACCCGCTCCAAATCATAATCGCTACGCCAAATATCTTCTCACCCGACCTCGAACATACTCCCTTTTTATTTTTAGCTTATCTGTGATCATTTTTTTGCATGTAAAAAAGGAGTGGACTAATCATCTCACACTGATGATAATATGACCGCGTGCTACCATAACGAAGACGGAAAAGTACACTCGGACGGTAAATTTTTGAAGCGCTTTCGGATTTTGAGCGATGTGAGCTGGAACCTATTGATTTTTTTGTTGATTTTCAATTATTTTTGCGGATACAAACGTGATCGGACCACCAGAACAACGTTACGTTACTGCAGCAGATAATTTACAACCAGAACTGCAGACGGCGGCCGTGATTAATGGTGAAAAAAGCCACTTATAATATATTATGCTTCTTTGCAGTTAAAAAATGAAAATTGAACCGAAAGGTATACGAAGCGAAAATGTTTTCCGTTGATACAACAATAATAACCTTCATACCTCGAATATTTCCGCCATCCGAGCTTGTTGGGCTAGCGAACAGTGGTTTTCGATGGACAGGATGACGGGATACGGCGATGTTACGAACGCGTAGCGGTTAATAACGTCAACGGCCCCTAGGAATGGTATTTTTGACGTGAACGTGTGTCCGTGGTAGATCAAAGGATTACCGTCATCGCCGTCCCAACAATCCAACTCGACACATCGACAACCGGAGAGTAATATCTGAAAAAAAACAAAAATACTTATCGACCAAAATAAGTGTATAGGTGAGCGAGGAGAAAATATTGCGAGGAACGTAAATGTACGTCGTGTAAAACTCGTTCGAGCTGAAGTTGTTCAAATCAAAATGTTATAATAAAATTGCGTGTAAAAAACGTCAGAAACAAACATCGAGCGCCGGCAGAATGGTATAAAGAAAACCAATCCTGCAGAGCATCGATTCGTCAAAAGTTAGGTTGATTTTAATTGAGTTGACTACCTCGTTGACTTATTTTCTCTGTTAATTCAACAAGTAAATTTTTACTTTTTTACACAATTTTTTGCACTTACGGCATATTCTGAGACGATTCTGACTTTTTTTTTTTTTTAGTATTTTTACGTCCTGGTATATTATTTATTGTCAATATGCTTACTCATAAAAGTAATTTTTTTTTATTAATCATTATACACGTATGAACAAACAATTCGGTGTTGCAGGTTATAACGTGTTTTCCATTCGATGTTTTTTGTTGTGATTTTTAGGCCCGTCCCAATCACTTGGCCGAGTGAAAAAAAATTAACTGTGATCTAAATATTTTTGTAGCGATACTGAAATCGTACATAAAACTTTGTCAGTACCTACGCTCTAACAATTTATCTATATCGTAAAACAAATATCCGAATGTTCAAATTTAAATCGTATTTTTGGTAACTTTCACATCGGATTGTTTTGTAAAAAACAAAAAAAATTTTCTCATTTTCTCTCATTCAAAGATGACAAGTTCCGTTTCGTTTTACCAACCCTGTTATTTACGATTTCCAACGGGGTCGGTAGATTTACGATATGTTTACCTGGCTATACAAGTCGATAGAAGATTCGCCTTTCAGCTGATGGCCGGTCAGGTACGTGTTGTGCGACGATGCTATGTAATAACACGACAGTGGATAGTACATGTCAGATTCTTCGATCACCGAGTCGGCCTCGTTGTAAATGCTATTCTCTTTGTTCATCATGTACTTGGCGAATCCTTCGAAGGACATACAGTCTCGTGCACTGATTTCTGGGTCCAGCTCGTACGTCTGTCAATAGATATACGAATAAGTTTGATTTATTTTGAGTGTTCGAAAGAAATGTCCGATTTCCGAGACGACTCATGTAATCGATGCACGCGTACAACGCGGTTTAGTTTTAATTTTTTCAAATTGAAACATTCTAAATCCCACGATTCATTGTAAATATTATAATTACTGTTAAAGTTTACAGATGTTATATACGTATACGAAAATTTAAAATCACGATATGTTCGTTAACATGTGTTTTACGTCAAAACGACGGTGGTATACACTCTTAAATTTCCATTTAAATTTACTTAATAAATGCCGATTAAAATAATAATAAAAAAAAAAAAAAAAAACATCTCTGTTCTGACGGTTAAACAAAAAATGTACTAACGTTACTCATTACTTTGGTTAATCGTATAGATTCCAAATCATATATTTTAAAACTTAATAACGGAATATAATCACGATGGTTGTATGTTTTTTTTTGTACTATTTTATTATTTTTACTAAAACTTATTTTACCGTATAACCAAAAAATCCATCAAAGCTTACATGGGGGGTTATGGGAAAGAAACTTTATTTGCCTAAGCTAGCTAGCAGTGACACAATTTTTTTTTTTTTTCAATAATCATAGAAGTATAATTTGTCTCAAATAATATGTGGTTTGAATTTTTTTTTTTAACCGTAAAAAATAACTTTAATTAGAAGAAAACAATTTTTCGACGAATCTTTTGCATCGTTACAGATTGATTTCCCTTGATAATTGGAGACGGAAATTTTTTATGATTTTATGGTTTCATGCGAATAAATTGGAATGCGTGTAACTCATATGTCAAATATCTAAAAAATACCTGAATTATTGTTCGAGCTTCTTCTTCTGTACACGATTTCAATTGTTTGTTTGCTAAAAAGTTTACAAGATCGTTTATAGACCATGTGGCGGCTGATTTTGATGTTTCCACGCCAGTTCCGTTTGAAATTATGCTGGACGCTGCAATTGCGTCGAATATCCGTTTCTTTTGCAGTGACGCATTGGTCGCTTGTAAACAGTGTGGTCCCCCATTTTTATTGATCGTGTTCAAAACTAAAAGAATTCAAACAACCGTTTTTAGAACTGTACAATTTTAAGATTTTCAGTAAATACTCATCGATTTGTTCTAATGTGAAGAAAGACCCAAAAGTAAGTTATATATTTTGGTATAAGATTAATGGTGGTACTCTGATGTTGTTTGAAAGCGCTTGAATGATTGTGTAGATAAAATTTCCCTCTGCTTTTATAGCGAAAATGCAAAATATTTTAGATTTTAGTCTTTGAATTTTGTTCGTTTTGTTAATACTATATTAATTTTTCGGATTTGAGAACAGGTAAATATTATTGTTCTAAAATTTAGTAAAAATAAACACATAAATACTTAATTTTTTTACTACATATTTGGTTACTATTTACACCCGTCATTGTGTTTACTATAGTAAATTTATCACTCTGACGTAAGTATAATTTAAAGTATAAGCAAAGACAATACGACGTCACTGACCAAATTTTTGTTTAATATTCATTCAAGGAACACCAATATTAATATTAAATGAAAAAACAATTTTTTCAATAAGTGAATAATATAATAACATTATAGTGCAAAAGTCATATTATAATATACGCGTTCGGCCTTAATAATAAGTAATGACGTTTGAATTATAAGAGAACCACCCAATAAAATAATCTACCGAAACATCAAAACTTCAACATACCCTTTTGATAATTTCTACTAATAATTGGGGACCCATTTTTTGTTTTCTATTGGAGAACAAATATCGCGTTAAAACTTACACTGAGTTGGTTCGTACGAAGTTTTTGCACCAAACGTATTTGCGTTGTTATTTTCCGTAGAAATGTCGTCAGACGTTCTGGACGGCACGTTGGTAGAACTGGTCGTTCTGATTTGATCGAAAATATCTCGAAGATCTTTACGCATTCGTAAGCTGCCAGAATGAAATGAAAAATTGTGGAAATCACAATATTAATTTTCGTTTTGATTGTGTATTGTTAATAAAAATAAATAAAGAACATTACTTGAAGCTATCGAACAAGGAACTAAAATCGTCAAAGTCCAGTTGAGAATTATTGGGCGTTATCGACGTGTTTCGTACATCACTTAGATTCGGTTCTCTAAGTTTTTGTTGGATCCTTAAAAGAAATGAACAGTTTAGTATACGTTGTATTGAAAACTTATTAGGAATTAACTACTGTATAGAACTGTTATAAAATCGTTCAAACATATTCATTTTAAAAACATCAACTGTGTAAAAAAAGTATAATTGACAATCGAATAATTTCTTAAATATAATATATTTATATATATTATATATTATATTTAGATTTAAAAGTTTTTGCTATACTGTTAATACTGAAGTAGGAGTTAGATAATTTACAACATATGTATTATAGAAACCTTTTTGAGAATGAAATAACAAATATTTTTATTCGTTTATAAAACAAAATTGTAAAATATTCGTTACACCGGTACACTAAATGATTACTTACACGCGTTCAATTACTTGTATAGTCTTGAAATATATACATATATCTCAATTAAGTATAATATACTATTACATATTATGTAATGCAATTGTGCACTTGTTTTTTTTATCAAAGTAACGATTACGCCATACTAATATGCACAGTGAGATTTGAACGTTTTGAATTCATAGACCGAGGGCTTTTGTGATCTAATTATAAAATGTGATATTGAAGCCAAGTAAAACGTTTTTAATCGAAACGTAGATTGAGAACTTTTTTAATTGATAGTAATTGAATCGCGAGTGCACTACTAACATTGTTGTTTACACACACTCAGTTTTATAAACAAATATACATATTTACGTACAAACATTCGAATACGTAAACTATTAATCGATTGAACAGAGATTGTATTACACAAATATACAATATTGAATAATGTATTTTATTTTATTTTTAAGGATTTTTAGTAATCGAATAATATGTATACCATCATATTTATATTGTTATATTTTGTTTTAAAAACCATAACTAAAAAAACAATGGTCACTAATTTCTGATTGACATACTTGTCCAGCGTAACGAACGATTCGGTGGCAATATTTTTCTCGATACTCTCTCGTTTTTTATCGTCTTCCGAAATATGACAAAACGATGTAGACGGCGAGTTGTCACCGCTGCTCGTCAAGTCTATCCGTGATTTGTTGAACAGCTCGTTGACGTCGTACGGTTTGAGAAATCCTTCGTTCTACAGACACGACGTTTTCGTATCAAACAATCGGCAATAACTGGGTATTTTTGAAATTAAATTAAAATGTTTAGTACCACACTGACTACAGGTTTTTTCCTTCTAAATCGCATTGAAGCCGCACGCTTGGCAATGCTTATCTCTGGCGACGGATTGTTGGTCACGTTACTAGTCACGGACCAATCTCTGCCACCGAATAGCTATAGTAAAAGTATAAATAAAAAATACGTGTTTGTTTGTTTTCTCATTATTCTAGCGATTAAAATTTTGTTTTACTTGTCCACGTAAGCATAACTACTTCAATATTTTAACAGAATATTGCCTATAATCAATGTGAAATTAATTATAACTTTTGTATAAGCGAACTAAGTAAAGCTTAGAACAAGCAAAAAATAAAAATCACACCCCATTTTATTAAAAAAAAAAATCTCACAAACTCCACTCAAAAAGGTATATTTTATTCAATCTGAGAACAATTATAAAATTTTAAGTTCGTGGTTGGAATCTTTTTCATTTTAATTTTGAATGTCTTGAAAATAAATGTGTCGAGTTCCGCATGGAGCCATAGGAAGAATTAGCTATGTTTCAACAGTACCTACTACCAATTTGTCGGTTGTCCTGTTATAATATATTATTATAACCAAAATTAAAAACGACAATGCCGCCTACTGAATAAAATTCTTACACGTATTGCGTCTGCTGTCATCGGCCCATTACCGTCCGAAGAAATGTATTGTTGTACGTAATTGTTTTTCAGCCATATTATACGTTTGTCGACCGTTTTGATGACTTCTTGTAGTTTTTTAATCACTTTTTTCAGCCCGCTGTGCCAAACGCTATAATAACAATAATAATGATATACACACGCGATGACAAAATGTACATACACATTTTTAGTTTTGGCGACTGAATGCAAAAAATAAACGAATAAAATATCGTTCACGAAACATTATTATTATTATTCACCTCAATATTTTGGGCGGCGCCAGTATGTACAGAATCCGGTTGTCACTCGTACTGTTTCCGAACACCAGCCCTAGACAGCAATCCGATATCGAATAATCGTGCAAATTATATTTCCTCAGCACGGTGGCGCAGTCGGCTCTCATACGGTCCCTGCCGATGGCTCCGCCAAGAAATATGTCCCTGACCGTGGACAAATCTAAGTACCCTTCTTGGAGCCCTTGAAAAACAAACGATTGCGTTTTCCAACGATATATTCGATAAATTGAGCGTCGTGTTAGTGGCGTGCCTACTTTATAATGTATTGAAGCGAGGAATGTAACCTAAAAATTTTTCTGAAATCGTTTTGTGGTTTTCCACAGTTATACCGAAGATATATAGTACATTTAAATGAGAAATATTTCGCTTTGGATGGATCCGACCCTCCGTAAACACTAAACACGCCACTGATTCGCATTTTATAACAAGCCACGTATGCTCTATACCTGAGTATATAGTATGGCAGTGGCATACAACGTAAGTATATCATCGATTTCGGATTTCATCGTAATAGAACTTAGTACCTCGTATTATATTACATGAAGTTTAAGTAACCTGAGTAAATCATAATAGCACTATAAAATTATTATAGTTTATCGTTGTTATCATCACAACAAATCGTTATTTGTTAAATAGTATATATAAAAAAAATCTTTTATTCTAAAAAGCTTTAGAAGTGATTATATAACACGGTTGCATGTTAATATTTTGCTCAATTGATCACTCACAAAGCTTTTAGTTTCTAGATTATTGTATACAATTATTTTTTTTTTAGTACATTTGTTCTTTTTCAACTACACTTTTTTTATTTTAAATAAAAGCTTTTTATTTTAAAACGTTTTTTAACATAATTTTTATTCACATCGCAAAAATTATCCGTTTTCGTATTACGTTTTCGCTTTTCAATCGATCGATCAAACTACTTAACACGTTGACGGGATGATGTAATACGCGCGGTAATTACATGCATAATTTATACAGGTAATTGTTTCTTATTTTTACTTATCGGCGCGAAAGTGCGTTACACAGCTCGTGTTTTTAACCGCGAGTTTAATGTATTATGCATATTGCCTATACAGCGGCTGTCGTCAACACGCGGGCCGATAACGACCGCTAGTTAAACCGTTCGGAAAAAGTTTATTTTAAAAGTTTTTTTTTTTTTTTCTTCACATTTTCTTTATCTCAACTGCAATCAGTTCGTTACGCGTTACCATAAATGAATAGACCGGCCACGATAGGCATTTTGTACGCAACATTATTATTGAAGCCAACGAGTACGACGAGGCAATCTTAAATTTTTTCACGGTGGAAAAAAAGCTTAAAATTTATATTTTTGTCCGCGTGTTGTCAATCAGCTGTTTATTGCATTATTCACATTGTCTTCGGCGACAACGCAGATTTATAATGCAAATGTCGTAGAGACGGCAAGTATAAGTTCGTTTGATTGAAAAGTTCATATTGTTAGCTCACAGTTCGATGTAATCAACAGTTTAAATGAACTATTCTACAATTCAAATAGTTCACTAGCTTTCAAATTCATAAGATACGTTTTCCAGAGTTGGTTGATAGTTCATTAACGAACGTATTAATCGTTTGGTGTAGTACTATAACATAATTACTGAATAATAAAATAACATATGGCATCTTTTTTATCCAGTTGTGTTAGGTTTAATTTTTATACTTCATATCGTTATAACTGTTTTGTATAGTGTGTTATCATTTAACAAAACAACATAGATAAGTATACTTGACAATCATTATTATTAGTGAAAGACGCAAGAAAGTTTCTATTAAATTATCTATCATAGTTTCGTCCAAGGACGTTTTTCTTAGATTTAAGACGGATTAATATTAAAGTTTTAAATCGTTTTGAACTCTTGCCTATTCCTATCTCAAGTATCTGAGAGCAACGTCAACAACGTCTCTACTCTAAAATAAGGAATAAGAATAGGTCTTATATTCGATCCTACAGTATCAACCCAGTCGCAAAATTTTCGCAATTTAAAGTGAACAGCTGTGAATTCAACGGTACACATTTTTTTTTTTTTTTTTTTTGAACCGTGAACTTGTTAGGTAGGTTCCTGTTAAGTGTTCACTTACTGTTAAGTTCACTTACTGTGAAACGTTTCGCGGAATAATAGTTAAAAATATAATTCACGAATTCGACGTCTCTAGTTCACGTTGGCTTCACAATATAATAAATTAATGCAGGTCTATTCATTTATAGTGTTATGTCCATGGCCACTTGGCCCACTTACCGACGACCGAGGTACAGTTGACGGACGGCCGATTCCGCAGCGAGTTCGGTATGCAGTCCTCGGGGTCGGATTTCAGCGAATAGTCGGGCGTGCTCGACGAGGTCCTTTTCAGCGCGCTCCACGACGTTTTTCTCCAAGTCAACGTCGAGCAGTTCCTCTCCAGTCTCAAGAAGATCCGAGCGGATCTGCTGCCTCCCGCGACCGCGTCCCAGTGCACGACAGTAGTACCGTGGTGCATTATCTACGTAAAACGGTCGGGCTCAATAGAATTGATATTATACGAGGACTACCATATCGATATTGGGCCCCAAACATTTGTGGTCTAGGTAGGTACACACACGTTCGCAAAAATGTTTCAATTTTCCCCGAAAAATTATTACAAACACTTTCGTAAATGGACCGAACAATTGATACGTATTCCATTAAAAATGCGTTAAAAACTTTCAAGCTCAAAACATATTATTCCGAGTTTTAAGTCGTCGTTCGAGCCGCATAGATCGCGGCGAGGTCTTAAACTGTTCAACAACTTTATCGACACCGCGATTTCGAAACGGCCGATTACTGTTCAATAAAATATTTTATGTGAATACGCATAATATGTTTTGAGCGAAAACAATTTTTTTTCAGATTTCTTTAAAAAAAAAAAACGAGAGTTTTTGCGTCCAAATGTTCGCATGCTATCATCCGAAAATTATCTTCGTCAAATAAGCTTTACTATAAATCTTCTTAATCAATCGGGCAACGCTGCGCGTTTAGTCTGCGTTGAGTAATTATTTTATTATGATGTTGTACGACGTGTACGACACCGAAACAGACAAACACCACTTGAGATCAACTCAAACGTACAATAGGTCTAACATTACGTACCTGTAGAATATTAAATCGGATAATTTTCGTTACGAATAACTCGGTAAATACATATATAAATTAAGTGCAGCATTACCTGCAATTCGTGGTGACCAATCGTAAAGTCATTAGAGCTCGGACAGACCGAGAGCGGTATTAACGAAACACCGTGATCGTAAGCTAACGGTTGCACTGGAACGTAATCATGGTCAGCTTGATCGTCACTATCCCCGAGCGGTTCATTCTCTTGTAACGATTTCAACCTTAAAAAAATGAAAAAAAAAAAGCTTACCAAACAACCTCAGTACCTAAGCCCTACGAAAATTGTTGATATTTTCAATGGGAACCGTATTTAACGCGATCACGTTGTTTTTGTACTGTCGTATGGTAAGGAGACTTAAGATTACCGAGCAGGTATGTTTTTAGCTAATTTTCAAGTAAACACTTGACGGGGCTTATCAAGGAAGAGTGACAGAGCACTCTCGAGTCAAATCTTAACGTGTTCCTGCAATAGTAACTAAAAAAAAAAAAAAAAAAAAAACAATATTATCTTACTTGGCTTCGTAAGATTTTCTCTTGAAATAATGACGATGGAAATTCGCCAGCTCGTCCAGCACTGTTTGCACTTTGTACATTTTGTCCATGTTTATGATCCCGTCCAAGCCAAGCATAGTCGTGTAACCGTCCAGGTATTCATGTTCGACGAACGACTGCGGTTAGTAAAAAAAAAAAAAAAAAAACGGAATCAGAAAATGCGGTCGTTGCTTTGCCGAAACAATAAAATATTATGAGAAATTATTATTTCAAATAGAAAAAAAATAATATATACGTTTTACTTAACTAATTTACTATAGATTTCAATTAAATTTCATAGTGAATATTGCGACAGTACTCTCAAATGTCATCAGACTAGTGTACTGATCGCAATTATAATCGTTGTAAATGATATTATGCATCGGGATGGTTAGTTGTCACCGAAAAAAGCGGTACGTAAATCAAACGAATAAAAAGTACATAGAGTATCCGCGTTTACCCGATATACCTACCGATATATCTTGTGCATTACACCGAAAGTGGTTATAATATATTATATAACATTTTGAACGAACAGTCAAAAGGTAGACGGTAAAAAAAAAAATTAAACAAAAACGGTGTAAAAAGTTACTTTGATCGTCCGTGAAAGCGAAAAAAAAAAAAAATAAACAGTTCCCGTTTTGCAGCTCGACGCGACGGCCGGGTAAACAGTGGTTTCGACGTTATTTTTTATCGCCGTTTGCGAGCTCTCCGACACTGCGATTCGGTCGAAAATATCCTCAGAATTATTAAGTTCGCAATAATGCAATAAAATAATATTATAGTGTTAAATATTTATAAAATATAGTAACTGCAGAAGGGGTATGTCGCGATAAACTCCATGCGCGGATAACGTGATGACCGATTTAACGTAGTCTGGACACGGCGGTGGGTATAAGATTAGTATTAACGACTGTTTTTTTTTTTTTTTTTAATATAGATTGATTAAGTTTGTGTTTGACTCAGGGAAGATTTTATGCGAATTTTGAGTTGTAAATTTTTTTATTTTTTACGTTGACACATTTAACAGTGTTAAATTACATTTAATAGTCCAAGTAGGTTCAAGAAAAAAAAAAAAAATTCTAAATGTTTTCTTTTTGACCGTGGAAAAGGAACCCGTATTATTAACTGAAATAAGGAAAAGATAAAAATTACGTTAATTTTATGTCAATTATCGCATGTCCAGAAGACCTAAATTTGGTTAATTTAAAAAAATCAGTAAAGTTAAAAATTACAATTTACGTCCAAGACTTTTTAGGTATTTAACGACACTACCAGCTGTGCACTATCCAACGCGAGGTGGTCGATGTTTTTTAAACTTTAGCCGCGCTCTTTACGCTAGTGATAAAAAATCAACACTAAATGAAGTCTGAAACCGACAAACGCAAGCCCCGTCCGAGAAATAATGCGAATAAAATATTACGTATAATTGTTTGTCCGAGGCAATTGAAGACGATCGCGCGGGTCGACGAACAAATTACTACAAATTATCGTTGTTGTAGCCGCTCTCTCGACGTTCGCAAAATATTATAATAATATATCCTATCGAATAACACTGCAGCTGTTAAAAGCATCATCAAGCATAAGTAATTTTATGCAAACTGATGTCGTAAAGAATCGGAATTTTTTCAACAAAAATCGAGTAAACAAGCTCAACTATTTAAAAAAAAAATTATACTCATTTCACAAACTAATCGGGTACTCGTGGTATTATTACTCGAAGTATACTTTTTTAAATATTATTATTCAGAAAGTCCGATATGATTCGGCAAAACAAAATCCATCCTTTTGTTTTCTGGTTACTTGAATTCTTCAACAACCAACTAAACATAGGGACCGTCAGACGATTTATTTATAGAAAACGTTATAATTTATATTAATTTTAAGTGCATTTATTGGTGTATATTTTGTTGTGTTTTTTTGGCGTATCAATACTTCCAGCACGAATTTTGACGAAAAACCCGAAAACCCAGGAATTTAAAAATTTTTAAACTAATAGTATCTCAGAATAGTATTCATCGGTAAAAAAAAGTATTCTTTACTCCATTGAACATACTTTACTACATAACTCTGTAGCACATAATGTCATACATCAACAGCAATTATAATGTTGTAAACGATATTAGGCACATTTTTAATTTCAATAATTTACTTATATTGAACGACACGATAAAACTGCGTTTTAACAATAACTGTTATGATGTTTTCGTACAAAAATACCAAACTGCACCATCACATTCACCATACGGTTTTACGTGAGTGTCAGCGACAAGGCTGGGCATTGACTCGTTAAAAGTTGAAATTAAGCTTAAAAAGTCAAGTTAATTTTAATGAAGTTAATTAAAACTCATTAACTAATTTTTTTTCTCAACTTTCAGCCTACTGAATTAATTTTTTTTTTATTTTACGTGTTCATTATAAGTAGGTACCTGTAATCTGTAATGGTAAAAGAAATTTTTAAAAATAAAAAGGTTTATTATTAAAAAAATCTCAAAAGAAAATGCGAACGCACTTTTCAAAGCGGAGGAAATGTCGTCATACTAGGTTCAACGAACCGTTTGAATTAAACATTTGAACCATTATCTATTCTCCAAGTTAAATTAGCTTTTATCTGTTAGTTCAGTTTATTTCAAAAATTAATAAAACCAATTCGCATTTTGTTTTTTTCAATTGAAGTTAACTTAACGGGTCGAAAAAAGTTGTTTACTTGCCCAGCCTTGGTTAACGACACGCGTCCTAAAAGCATCGGTAAACGCCCTAAATTACGCGTTTGATTCGATTGGACGTAAATATTCTCCAAAGATTTATTACTATAAACGGTTCCTTTGTCAAACGTACAGATCGGTTGTATTGTTATGCGACGCGACGAGGATTCTGAAAACTGAATGCGCAAACAAATAGCCTATATACCAGAATAAACAGCTTTCCAACACATTTAGAATTTTTTCGTCTCCACCCGAAAGAATAAAATTGTTTTTTTTTTTTCAAATTCGGTTTGTGTGAAACACGACCTACCTCGTTCAGAACCTTCGGGTCTTGGTCGGTGAGCACGATCGTGCTGGGCGTCTCTTTCATTATTTTCCGTATTTCGCGCATGAAACACCCGAAGAACGGCACCACCGGGCAGTCGGGCACGGCCAGGGCCCTTCGCACGGTGCTCTCGTACTGCGAGGTCGACATCAGCGCGTCCGCCAGACAGTGGAACAGCGGCACCCTCTCTTTCTCCAGCACCGTCTGCAAGAACGGCCGTATTTTCTTCGATCTGAAACGCGCCAAGTGTATTATGATATTTTTCCATTTCGTTGTTGTTTTTTAGCGTACGATTATAACGGTAAACGTGTATGAAAAGGGATCCTAGGTCGGGCGGCGGAAAGCCGGTTGGAGTAAGGTTAACACAGCGTTCGACGGGTCGACACGGTCGTAGTACGACGCGTTTAGCTCTGTAAGTTGCAACGAAAATCGCGGTTCTAGACGAGTCCAGTACGAGTGGAATACACAACACTTATTGGATCTAAAGATTCGTATTTTGACGTGTTAAATACGTCCATTCCAACAACGTTTGAAAATCTCAAGGGATTACCCCGTCTGCTGCAGAGCTTCTCACCTGTCCCGTAACGACGTGTTTGAGAGTTTTTCGGTGTTTCGGAATCACCGTGGCTCCAAAAACGATAACCGAAAATTCCAGAATTTCATCAAATATGTAATCGACTTGACAATTTTGTTTTTTTTCTTCTTGTTATCGCGTTTCGTTCGAATTTCTGTAACGGTTTTTGGACACGGGAAAACGCATCCGTTTTGAAAGACAACGACAAAACAAAAAAAAATAATTCACATCGTTTACAGGTTTTGTATAAGAACACATTGGGGCGGAAAACACACGCACAAAAATTATTGGTACAAATCGTTTTCAATTTTGTTTTTGTCCGTCATAGTTTCCACATCGGTTAGACCGAACCTACTGTTCTTCTTCGAGTACATTCGACACGTATGGAGTGTACGAAGCCAAATGAACACGTAGTCATTTAAAACCTAACAACGCCGGTAAAATTTTAAATGGAAGACTACATGTTTGAATGGAATACATACATCAATATTGTGATTTACTTTTTAAGTTTTATTTAAAAAAAATCAATCGGTAATTTGTACCTATGTAATAAATTTAACATTCCACCAGCGAAATTCGAATATATAATTCTAAAACTATTCGGTTGTTTTTAAATATTCGAGATTGGCGGTGTAACTTATACTTGCACCATAAGATCAAAGTCAACCACGACGTTTGTCATTCGATCAAAATCAAGCGTTTTCAAACATTTGATTTGGTGGTATGATATCTACAGTTATTTTGCTGTACACATTATATTATGTTATGGTTGTTGAAAAATTCAAAATATTCGAAAAGAAGAAAGATGTATAATTGTATAATTTATGACAGTAATAATGAATACTTTGAGCATTGACGACGTAACTTTTTGTTACACAAGCAAAATACATGTTAACGCATGGTAGGTAGGTAACTCCTATTATGGTTCTGATGTGATACGAATAATTGTTCGCGTACAGCCAATGGGTAACTCGTTACTGCAATACGAGTCGTACGGTAGTGGAAACTTTTTTTTTACATTCATAGTGGAACACATCATTAGAATACAATCTATACTTGAGTGTCGTGAAAAATATTTCTAAGAGTATAAATTGTCTTGGAAGTTATGGTATCAATATCGTTTCATTTCAGTAATAATTCTGTATTTTAAACTGTCACATGTTATATATTTTCTGATTTGGACCCTCCTCACACGACGGGTCTAACTTATTTAAAAAAAATAAAACAATTTATACATTGTCAATAATATCGGTATGACGTTGTATATATTGGTATGTAACATATTGAATGTTACATATTTGTACAAAGATCGTTCATAATAATACCAGATTTAACGTTAAACAGTGTTGGGCAGTAACGAGTAGTGTTCCGATGAAGTTATACTCTTTACTCTTCATTACTTTATAAGTAACGTGACAATTAATTACTCACACCGTGCCAAGCGACTTGATAATTTGAACGAAGTTACTTTTAATACAGTGACTTCACGGAATAACGCGTTACTTGCGTTATCTTTATAAAGATGAACTGTCGATAAAAATATAATTATATTGTTTTGTAATAAATCTTCGTGCCCTGCCTATGGAAACTCTGCGACAGTTTTTTCAACATTTATCTGTTTAGCGGGAAATTGTGTCACGTGCGATCATAGTAAGTAAATATCGTAAAAAAACATTAAGGAAACACAAAAACGACTGTGAAATGTAATGTAATCTAAAATTTGTATAAAAAAAAAAAAAACAAAAATGTATTTAACGTGGATTTTAACGCATTAGTACTCCATGACGAATGTACATAACGTTACGAAAATTACATTCTTCAAAAAGTATTGAAGGATTTTAACTACTTTGATTTTGAACAGAGTACTCGGTTACTTTTTATTAGTAATACTAACCCCCAACACTGGTGTTAAATCTGCAACAAAAGTTCGGAGCGACGAGAAAATAAGAAGATATAACATTATGCTCGCTACGGCGCTCAGAATCCAATAAACGCGTCGAAACGAATGGAATCGGTGGGGCGTACAAAAAAAAAAAAAAAAAAACAATACAATTTGAAAAACCGTTTGAAATTCAAAAGCGACTAGTTTTTTTTTTTTTTTTTACACGTTCCTGGTATGATACGTGTCGTGTAGGTAGGTAAATGATGCATATACATATAAAACGTGTGCGTAATGTTCTTTCGAGGCAATATTGCTGATTTTGTGATCAGCGAAGCCAGTAGTTTCCGCCGGCCTACAAACATAGTCGTTTTAATAATAACCGCTGAAGACCGGTTGAAACAACTGCTTTGCCGATACGTCGTAGCCTTTTGTGACGTGCGCTCGCCCGAGTTCAGTTTTCCACCTAAATTCATCGAAGAATTTTCATTTCGGCGGACCCGAACGTGCGGTTTTCGATTGGTGATAACACGTATAATAATAACACGTTTCGATATATAGACGTACAACACGTTTCGACATCGAGAGTCGCAAACGTTTTGTTCGGCGGATAGAGAGGTACGGGAGAGTTGTAGGTGATTCGTTTCGAAAAAAAAAGAAAAAAAATTACAAATCTGCAAGGCTGGACTGGTATTAATATTCGTTCAAAGTTAACTTGTCAACCTATTTTCTTTGTTCATTTTTCACTCATTAGGGTAATCATTTTTAATTACTAACTTAACCAAGTCGATCTGTAATTTTATATTAAAAAAAAAAAAAATTTAAAATAAAATACGAAAAAACATTTTTAAAGCGGAGGAACTGCTGTCGTACTAGGGCACACTTGAATTAAAAACATTAACTATTATCTTTATATTAAGTTGAGTTATTTTTTTTTTATTTTTTTATTTTGACTTTTGATTAAGCGAATTATAAAAAAATTACTTTTAACTTAGCTTTTTATTTTTTCAATTAACTTAACGAGACTTGCTTGGATCGGTGTACAGAATCGTATGTATATAGTTTTATCGGTGTCGAGACGAATTTTTTTTCGCAAAAAAAATCCCTACCGGACGCTGAATAACGTTTTGAACATAAGTTATACTCTGCACATGCAACGCGTTACGATTTACAACAACGTACATTCAAATTATTTTACCTGTATTGATTTCACAAAGTTGTGCAACTGACGTCTGACAGAACTCGCAGCAAACACCAGACTGTGCGCCGAGTTTCCGAGTTTAACAAAAATAATTTTATCCTAGTTTTAGTTTAAAAAACAACAAACATTTCGTAAAACGCTGTACTGCACGCTGTTTCGATAAAGTATTTGAAAAAACTGATGACGCCAGCGTTTACAAAATAGAAAAATTCTCGTCGTCCATAAACAGCACCTCGGAATAGGAAAAACGGCCGCATAATTATATTGTTACGCGACGACGACATTCTTACGTCGTACTACGATTATTCGTTTATGGAGTGTACATTTACATATTTGGTTTAATCGCCTTATTTACTATTAAAATCAATTATAACAGGTACCAACGACACGCGTTTCTAGTACAATATAGGAATCGAATTCCCGTATGACCAAATCATTTAAATACACTCGCCGTGGTCGTAATATTATGCGTACCACGTACTACGATACTAAATACTTAAGAAATAAAGCACAACAATTTTATTACTTTAGTCCCGCTATGATCTCCATGGTGCCGTTGAAATTTCCAATGTTCCAACATTCTTTCGCGACCCGTAACAGGCAAGACAGTATGGCTTTACGGTCCTCGTGAGTCGGCCGAGTGATGATTAGGTGTGTAGTCCACGAGCTCACCTGAACCAAACCGATTCGCGTAAACATTAAATATAACATTACTGATGAATGTACGCGACAATAATTACTGCGAACATTTCACAGGTATATATATAATACTGTAAGATAAGAATACTTTGCTCCATGGATGGGTAAATTTGCGTCAAAAATTGTTTTCTAACCCGCGAAACCTTTTATTGAACGTCAAAAACTTGTATAAGTACTTTCTCGTTTCTGACAAAAATGCCTAGAGTTTTAATTATTTTCTTTAATTATTACCATGATTTCGTTTCATATTACGCCTTAGTAATTATATAAAAAAAAAATTAGATAAAATTCATACGTAATACTTTTACACTCGTATTTGTATTTGCACCGTGATCTATGTTATTCAAACGGATTTTCGTCAATGGTGCAAAGTAACCCGACATCACATAAACAACTTTGCACCAAACACTGCTGTTCATTAGAAATAATTTAAAACGCTTAAAAAATATCATTGTTCTTACTTATCTGATGATATAAATTATGATTATATTCGTATCGCGATTATTAAAGTCAATGTGTTCGTTTAAAGTTAAAAATACATGAAAATTGGCGCAAAGTATCCTCATTTTACTGTGAATTAAACGTGTTCACCGTGGCGTATCTGACTTAATTTTATGGACGGGGGATTGGAACGAGCTCCTTATAGGATCGCGGCCGGATTCGACGGAGTGTTTTAAGTGCACAAGGGCAGCAGATGTTCGATTCGAATGCTATAAAACAAAACGTTTTAAACTTTTCGCCCTCAGTTTATGTGCCTAACACATAAAAGTACAATATCTACTTAAAAAAAATAATAAATATTGATTTGTATTTATACGTAGTTAAAATTTTTGAAATTTACTAGGAGAAGCCGCATTTTTAATTTTTTTCTTAAACTATTTCGATAACGGTTATTTTTTTATTATAAGAGACCCCAAAAAAAAATTTGCTCCGGGCAAAAATGACAAAAAAAAAAAAAAAACACACCAAATGTTTTACTCTAGTAGCGACAATGGCCGCAGGATAAAAGTGTCCCAATATTATTGACTCAACATAATTGGCCGGAGTATAATTTTAAAAATTATTTATCACTCAAAAAGATCCCTTCCAACGAAAATCCTGAGCGTTACGTTTTCCAAGAAAGATGTTATTGTCTACAGAAGACCATTATAATAATAATAATAATAATAATAATATTATACTAAATAATATATAAATCGTTCGAAACGATCTGACCTGCAATTAATATATGACCGTTTGGGGTACAAAGAAAAAAATCGGTATCATTATCCGGGGAAAAGACGCTAAAAATTCGAAACGCAAGACGCTCTTTTGTTATTTTTACGAAACGTTTATAATATTGAGTTTCTCGTACAGCGTTGAACCTATCGATGAGCTTTCTGACGGACGTGTTGCACGCGTTTGCCCCGTCCTGATCCAGTGTCACTTGTCGGAGGAAGTCCAGCGACGGGATATCGTAAAACAAATCGTTTTCCTTCTCGGTAATGAGCAGCGCCACTTCCTCGGGAAAATGCAATATCCGCCGCAGCGAGTCTAGTTCCGGCGCGAAAGTGTCGTCCAGGGTTAGCTCTCTGGTTTCTGCAACGCGGAAAGAAACCGTACCGTATTATATCACTATCGCAATCAAACCACGATAAAACAGTGTGTGATTCCCGTCGTTTTCGTTGTTTAAAAGTAGATAATCGCTTCTTTTTTTTTTTTTTTTATCCAATACACACTTTTTAGTACAGACCGTCAAACGGTTCGCACTCAGAACAACATATTATTATTATATAATATACCGTTCGATTGGTAAACAATTTTCAAAAGTTTAAATTTAATTGAGTATACGCGTTTATTAAATATTTTTTTGAACGTCGCGATTCGTGAGAAAATGTCGTTGCATACTGATAGTGCGTAGACATCAAACATAGAAATATAATACTATCCTGCAGCATTGCGGGTGTTATCTTAAAACACAATTTAACGTTTACACTTACGCGTTGACGTCGTTCGAGTTGAACACGACTATTTTACCTATTGTAACAACGCGAACGCCGGCCGTGGTCGATACCCATACGGATGTTCCAATAGACCACAAGAGGAAACAAAACGGCGGACATACGTACGCGCTAGACATGCTACTATAACAATAATACTTTACTTATAAACGAAAATTTAACAACAGCGACCAAAAAAATTAATCGTACACGTTATAATAATATTAGAAAACGGCCAAATATCTGGAGCGAACGAAATATAAAAATTAAACGATATTTTATCATAACGACGGTACTTAGTTGGTAACTTCAAAATTAGTGGCGACACAGTCTTAAATTGAATGACGTGTGTCTTGCGGGGATCACTATCGAACGCGCATGCCTTATAATATCAAAAATTCGTGCCCAGCTCGACGTCGGAAGTAAATAGAGTAAACTAACATTGACGATGACGGTATAGCTCGCGGACCGCCTGCCCGGAAGAAAATGAAAAAATTCAATCGTATATTATGGATACAATAATATAATATGACAGTCGTACAAACTCACATTGGTCATGGCAGTTTTTTGGCAAATAAATGATAGGGAAAAAATCACGAAAAAACGAAAAAACCAAACGAATATTATGTAACACTTCATACGTACCTAGTGATTTAGTATGTTGAATTGGGGCGATCACGGAATGCAATTCCAAAAAATTGTTATCGATCTCTTGAAGAATTTTCAACAATACAAAACCGATGTCACGTAACGTTCGTTCTGTCGGTGAAGCCAAAGTCCACTTAGAATTTCGAAATTCTAACGACACTTTGTTTCGATTCCTTCTGAACTCGGTTTGCCACTAAAACAAACACGAAACATAAAAATTTCGTATTTTTAAAAGTGACATGACGTTTCAGTTGGTTAATTAAACGTGTACAGTAAGAAAATGTATTTTCCGATTTATCCCACACCTATTACATTTGTATATAAATTGACGTGAACTCCTTTTTTTTGGTGTAAAGCAATTGATTATCAGCCGTGTAACGTTTATGTCGAGTATATAATAAAAACTAAAAAAGATCGAACCAACGATTAGTACCGTTTTAAAGTATTTAAATTTTATATTAATTTATAATACGTTGTATTATTATAAAACCACTGTAAAAAATTTTTATTTTTGAAAAATTACACCAATCTATTTAATATCAAAAAAAATGAAAATGCCCGAAACGGCAATGTTAAAAACGAATGCGTTAGAACGCTTCGATTCGGCCTTTTTTCAATTTATAATTAGATATAAATATAACAACGGTATAAGAACAATTTGGAGTGTATTAATCATAATTAATGTTTAAGGGAACTAACCTCATTTTATCGATATATATTGTTGTACTTAAAAAGTCGTGTCATTATTAAAAAAATTTGTTTTTGATAATAATAAATGAACATTTTATAGTAAAATTGTTGAATATTTGTTTTAAAATCGTGTATCGTAAAGGATTTAAACTATTCTAACACGTGTACGAATTGAAGTGGGATATTTTAAACTGAACGTAAATTTTAATAATAATAATTATTATAAATGAAGAACTCGGTACGTATATCGTCAAGTTTTAATTAAAAATAACTTTTTTATGTCACATTATATTATAGAGATAAATTTTCCATTCATAATAGTTAATGAAAGATTCAGATAAAGCCTCGGAGGACAGTAAAATGTTTTACGCATATAAAATATGGTGTTCGCAATTGCAAGGATCACTGCACAATGTTCTCCTTCGCACGAAAATTATACACATTTTTAATTATACAATCTCTACGTGTAAACAGACCCCTAGACGGTAGTTAGTTTTCGAACAATTTATTTTAACACAATCTCCCAACTGTAACAATTGCGCAGTAACATTTTGTAATTATTTTAATAGTCGGATTTGATTTAAGTACCGTGTCTCACTCATTTTCGATTCTTATCTGAATGTAGAATATGAACAAGCAGAGTTGTTTGAAACTCAGATATATAAACACCTATTTTCAAATAAAAATCTTAACTTACGTAAGAGACACAACAATTTTATTTAAAGCAGATGTGAAATAATTATATTCATGTCACATATTATATGCCTTTTTTTTTTGTTGAGAATTTAAATAAAAACTTTGCATCATTTAAATATGTTATGTACAGAGATGGAAATAATTTAAACGGATCGAATCCGCTTGGTTTTTAAAGATGTTTGAATGGTTGAAAAAAGAAAAAACTGTATAAAATAATGAAAAAAAAAAAATTTAAACCATGTTAATATAGATTACTTACCTGAATTAAATCATGAGTGTTCTGATACTTGGACAGTATTTTTGTTTTACTGTCAAGCAAAATAATTTTATCCAAGCTCAATCCTAGCACTCGAGCAGCCTGCAACAAAACGTACACGCGAATAATTTATAAATATACGTGTTTAACTTAAATAACTAGTACATATTATAGTCCAACCCACTCAAAAAAAATTAATTATTGTTTATAAAATAATGCTCTCTGTATACTTTTAAACTATATTTTTCATACACTTCGTTACACCTAATTTAAAATAACATGAAAATCTTATTATATATTTAAGTATTTTCCTAATAATAGTAGTTCATTTTTATCTCGCGTTTTTACCCTGGTTTATTGTTTTTTTTTTTTTTTTTCAAAAACTTAATCCATATAAATTAAACTTTTGAAGCGGCGTCTCTACATCTTTTCCGAGAACAAAAAACAATCAAAATATATCGCGAGACCAATACATTACAACGCTACCCGTAAAATATATAATAATAATAATAATAATAATAATAAGTTATTTTCTCAAACTCATAAAAAACTGTTGAAACCGTGAGCGATTTTTAATACTCGTTCTACGAAAACGATCTGAAAACGGTCCGAAACTTTTTGTACCTATCGACGTCCCTGGTGTTTCGACATTTAAATTATTGTCACGATGTCATCGACAAATTAGTTATAACGATAGCTATTGAATGTCTAGAAAAAGCATTGCGGTTTATTTTTTATTATATAGTGGTTAACACAGGTAAACACAATATTGGAAAACCGTAAAGTGTTTGAAATTTTTTCTACGAGTACAATACGTTTTTAGTCATAACGGACGAGAAAACGTATGATTTTATTCTATATACGGAAAAATGTAACGTGATGGAAAATAATTATCTTTTGTTTGTGGTTGACATATTATACAGATACCGAGAATTTTTTTCTCTAACTAAACTTTATCGTCACAGTTTTCGTAACGACTATCGATCTTTCGTATCTCCGACGATTTTTTGGATATTTATGTACACGTTCACAGTATCTTGACAAACGTTACCTTTTTTTTCGTCCGACCTCGTTGAACTTCTTTCACGAGGTAAAGGTTACAGCCGAACGCTGGTAGTCGTTTACATTTTTCTATGTAAATTCGTTTCAGGTGCAATTCCGATTCGTTCATCAAACTGTGATGGGCCACAGTCTTTTTCAGTTCCTATGCAAAAAAAATGTCCTTTTATAAATATCGTTAAATAATATACACAATAGAATGATAAACTAAATTCTAAGTAACGATCAACGGCTGTTTTTTCTTATTTTTTTTGTTTGTCGACATCGTTTTAAAACGATGTTAAGAAAATCGTCGGACCACGATCGTCACGATGTTTTCGTATAGTTATTTAGTGCCGTTCCAACACGCGTTATAAATTACGCGTACGATTCCGTTACTTTATTTTTTTTCTGAATCGACTTTTAATGCCCGCACGGCCTATACGTAACTCCACACGTGCCAGCGATAAACTAAATGGACTTTTACATGTTCCTACTACTATGGTACTATACTGACCGTTACGATATTACATTTGAAATAAAGACCGAATATAGGTAACAAAATACGAAAATTATTTTCCTTCGTAAAATAATCGATCCTAAATAATGTCACGGTGGCAACACAAACATTTTTATTTTGTTTTTAACGGCGCAGGTGGCTGTAAATTATCATATTACGTTATTCCATCATTCGTATGGATGACGAGATATTGATAATATTGTAGAATGTACATATTTTGATGTATACCGAAGTAAACGTTGAAGATAATGATTTATATAGCAATGCTGTGAAACCGTATTGTATGATTTGAGTGTTTATTTGAAGTAAAACTATACAAATTTCACGGGTTAAATTTAACAAACTATTAGTAACCAAAAAAAAAAAAAAAAAACGTTTTTTGACAAATTTTGAAATTGATTATTTTATTGAAAACTTCCGCAATTCATCGTTCTTTTCAGACTCAAACGTTAAGTTTTTAAAACTGTGATGTTAGCTCGGTAAATTTTACAAATGATCATAATAACTTTACTCTGCGACTCATTTTGTTTCGCCGTTTTTTTAAGCGACCCCCTCGTTTTAAATGAGCTTACTAGACCAATAACTGTAATTTAATAACAACAAACTATATTATAACGATAAATTGATAACCGTATTATATTTGTTTACGAGTTACGGTGAATTAAAAATGTTCAAATCGTATACAACATACTCGTTACAGACATAACGATAAACAAAATAAATGCGTGAAAATAAATAGTAGGTACTAATCGGTGTCGTCTAAGTGAATGTCTACTGTAGGTTTTAGTACAATGATTAAATTTTTGTGAGAATTCGCTATTTTAAAAAAATGTTTAGGTTATATCTGTGGAACCTTTAAATCGTAAACAATAGTTTTTTGCCACTTTTGTTAAAAAAAAAAAAAAAAAAAAATGTATAAAATTAACACCAATACATCTGTTTAAGATGTACGCAAAATTTTTAATATCGTAACTTATAATAGTAACATTCGTTTCACAATGGTAAGTCGTGTAGTTGCAAAAGTGGCTATTTTCAAAATGAAAATTTTTGAGAAAAACCGATACTAAAAAATTTAGCTTACGAAAAACAGAAAATTATGATTTTGAAGCGCCTATCAAGCTAGGAAAAACAGATTTTAAAACGCTTTCAAGCTGCGAACATCTTAATTAGATAATATAGAATTCGAATCGAAAAGAAAACATGTTTCAGAAAAAAATGGAGATGGCCACTTTTGCAGCAGCTAGACGACTCAGGTAAAGTATAAAAATAAACTGACTATCAATCAAACCTTAAAATCGCTGTGCTGAAAAACCGAGTGAGAGCGTTTTTGTACAATAAACCCGAGAACATCGTCGTATCTAATAAAAAAACGTTAGTAGAGAAAAATTCAAGCACATGAAAAGTACCGTTCTCGCCGGGCCGCACGTCGAACGGTTAAATGAGAGTCTCGCCGCGGGGCTCGAGGGTTTTATAGAGTTTGAAAAAACAAACGATTGAGAAAAAAAAATCTATCATTTTTTTTTTTTTTTAAGTCTCGTTTCAAACAAACGCTTTTATTTCTCCGGCGGGACACGTTAAACCGGCGTGAGAATCCAACAAACGGTATATTAACGCGCGCTTTGATACGCGGATAAAATATTTAAAAAAAAAATAATAAAGGACGCTCAAACGTTTGGAAATCAATCCGATGTGTTTTTTTTCTTCCCTTCATCATGTCCACCGTTAATCCTGTGGGCACCTGTGCGTTGAAAAAAAAAAAAAACAACGTTTCCAAGCCGGAAAAGCTCGTCGTTTGATCGTCCGCGCGCGTTAATCGTCCGAGTAAACCGCGCCGTTTGAAAACGGTCAACGAGCCGCGATCGAAAACGTGTCCGGCGACGAGGAAAATAATATAGTACGTACGTTTTTTTTTCTTTCGAAACAATCTATATTACGCGCGCTATCCGGTTGTGGCTTAAAACAGAGTATTATTATCCGACATCACGGTGATTTTGTACATCGTTCCTTTAAAACCGATCAGTTTCGATTTGAATTGAGCCCGCGTTTCAGAGCGTTTATCCGCTCTGCCCCCGATAAGAAAATTAAATTGTTTCGTTACCAACTACGACTGTGCAATTAATACAAAACGAGAAGTGTCTGCGAATACGGATAGTACGAACATATATTTTAAAGTTGCTGAATCGAGTATGTTTCGTTATGCCGAGCGTTTGACGCGCCCCGGTCGTTCGCAAGACAACGAAACAGGATTGTAACGACCGACGACTATTTGTTTAAACACCGACAACGGTTGTTGACAGTCAACACGAAACGTTACGATTCATCTGTCTGTTCGACTCAATTAAGAATATGTTTAAATCTGATGGTAAATAATGCCAGCGTTCTGATTTCGTCGATGCGGGGTATTCGTCGACGACGATTGGCGCGGATATTTTAGCGCTCAATATGAAAAAGAATCAATCCACACACGCGTGTTTCGATTTAATTGTAAACAGTTATCCAAAACAATACGAAAAACTGATTAGAAGTTTACGGGAAACGCTTATAATTGACATACGAAAAAAAAAAAAAAAACGAATGAATTAAATATCGATACAGGTTTGGTTTAGTTAGATTTAACTATAAAATTCAACTGATACCTTTCGTATATTGTGTTTTTGGGAAACACGAAACGACCGTAGTTAAAGCTCACATCGAACATTTGATTATATTTTATTTGAACATTTTCGGTAACGATCCGAAAACAGAGTAGTCGACATTAAGTCCAAAATTGCTCCGAACGATCTTAAGTGTACCTCTCATAAAACACACAGGTATCATTTGAATAGATGTTTAAGCGCATTATCGTGTGTGATTTTGGGAAACTTTCCAACCATATTTACAGGGCTTTGTAATTTTTAATTCGTAGGTTTCAAAGATTATCTCTGTATTTTACAAAAATCCTAAAATCCAACGTCATGGAAGAACGTCACCTGCAAGGTTATATCAATTCTTCGGGCCGAGGAAACCGTGAGCGCCATTCGTCCCTCGTGATTTTGATACGAGCGTTTTGGAGAAAAAAATTCAGATTTTTTCTTTATTGTTTTTGTATGATAAAAAAAAAAAATTTTCTGTTTTTTTAATCGATTAGTACCTACGCCTCGGTCGTATTCGTCGTTGTTGTTAACTAAAATACTAGGTTGGTTTATTATGTTCTGGGTGATTTTGGTGATTTTGTCGTTTGCTAATTAACGTATTTTGTCGGCCGTCGGAGGTTTTTACTTTGATCTAAAAATGTATTTGAATAATATTTGAAAATTACTCGTAAATTAGTTTTAAGCGTAAAAATAAACGAGTTAAATCATAAAAATCAGCCAATTGAAGAACTTTAGCTATAGGTTCTTAAGTAGATTAAAGTCAGTTTCCAAAATCAAAGCCGAGAAATGTTTTTCTATAAAGCAGTGAAAAACATCGCCCCTTCAAAAAAAATTTACTTAGTGATTAAATATTTCAATACACAAAGACAGACGTGTATAGGTACCAGTCGTTTGTCGTTACCAATAATTATAGAAATAATAAATAATACGTATGTTTATTCATTCTCCAAATATTATTTCAAAAATTCCGCCTGTAATTAAACCTGTATAACGAGGAAACAAACCCTCGGGAAACGCGGGAGACATACCGACCTGCGGGGTCGGTTAAAAATGAAAAATCATTTTAAAACTGGTTGTTTTTACACATTTTCTAATCATTCTGGTTTCTTGTTTTAACTTTATAGACGCATATAAGGTATCAACAAAAAGTGTCTGGGTCTTATGCATTTTGCGTTGAAACTACTGCAAGGTAGGTAGTAAGTACACTAAATTTTGAGTATTTAAAAAAAAAAAAAAAATGGCCAAGTACTAGAATCTTTCTAGCTAAACCAAAAACCAATAATTATATTACTGTTGACTTAAACGGTAAAATTAAAAAAAAACCAATAATAATTATGAATGAAATTGGTTTTGTAACCATTGGTAGGTGAATATTTTAACGATAATTACAGAATTAATCGGTTAAAATTGTTGAAACAAATAATTATTTTTAAACCATTGTTTTTTCACTACTATAGATTTTGTACTATGCCTACACTTATTTACAAAACTTTGCATGTTATACGATCGCGCGAGTCGTGTAAATCATCGCGGGAACCTAACCTCTAGGGAATGTTAGTAAAAGTGTTGGCATGTATTCTGCAACAACATTATGTTTTGGGTACTGAAAAGTTTAATATTATTCAACAATTAGTTGGTTTACTGTGATAAACTTCAAATTCAGAGCGTACAAAGTATAATGTTACGCTCGAGACTTAGGTAGGTACTGGAAATATGAAAACGAATACAAATACTATTAAGTTTACTGCACGCTTAAAAAAAAAAAAAAATAACGTTAGGTATCTACCGGATTTTATCATAAAAATATAGTAAGTAGGCGAATTAATATTTTTATCATGATTTCAAGTCAAACCCATTTGTGTTTTTATACGCAATGATAAAAAAATTGTACGTATACAATATTCACTATCTGAAATATTTTTCTCACGCGATAATTCTTGAACAAATTAAAAAGTTATTATTGAAAGGTAATAGTGAATAATAATATATCGAGTAATATTGATTAGTGATAGATTGCTGTTTACATAGTACATTTTCACTATAGGTCAGTTATATTAGGTATTGTTGTTTTTTTCTTAAAATTTTTGACAAACTATGATATGTTTTAAATCACCGAGTAAAAAAAAAAAAAAAGGTTAACTAAGCAATAATTGTTTTAAGTTTATATTTTTCATAAGTTTTTCCAAAGTAACATACAATTTAGGTCATTTTTGTGAGCTTATCATATTATTTTCTATAAATTTAAAATTGTATTTTTCAGCGTACGACCATAATATTGTAACATCATCCGGCAAACATCGTGAGCTATATTTTGTTCGTAAATACGAGAAATCGTTGAATTTCTTTTATGTTTAGCAAAACGTCAGTGTTAAACCACGCACTGCTCTACGACCGCAGTAGATTGAAAAGTGTAGTTTTTCTGTCGAGACCACAATAGGATTTATATTTTATACAGGTACAGATCGTGTCAACGAGAGCGACATAAATTACAATGTCTACATTTAAATTTGAATAGGTATTAGTACAAAGTACTAAAACTACTAGTACTTTTAATACTTAAGGCGCTTGAAATTTCATTTTTGACTACGAGTGCGGCGGGTACGATAGGGTATCTATAAAAACGATTTTGTTGTTGTATAATATATGTGAATACACGATCAATGCTCAGGCTTTTTTCAATTATCATCAACCGTACAATAACAGTTTAAGATAAGTCCAACGAGTTACACGTGTTACTGAACATATTTTACGCAGCTTGCTGAGTATATACTAAAGTCAATACTTTTTTTTTACGATGACGATAGGCACGTCATTTATTTACGTATCATGTATACGCCGAGCGAGAAGTGACACGAATGCTTTTATATTATTCTGTACTCTTAAAACGGTCTAAAATTTAAATGACAACAGAAAATACAGAAAATTAAATACGGTCTACGGGATTTTCGCATCGTAATGATGGTTAACACGGAGGCGTTTACTTGGAAATCTTTCGTTGTTTTCTTATTTTGGTTTACCGATTGTTATTATTACACACCGTGTATGCTTGTTGCAGTATAACTTTTGCAAGACGTATATTATAAATAAAATTACTTTGTAGAAAAACATTTTTTTTTCTCCACATCTAGAGAGGTATCTTGAGAGCAATAAATTTTTTGGCGGAGTTCAATCAATATTGATGATAACAGTTATGACTTGTATATTACACACCTATTACTTAATGTTTTCCTAATTTTTTAACGTTTCAATGGCATTTTTCGCGTGTGCAACGATAACGCGTAATATTATAATATTATTAACACATATACGATACAGCAGTTGTGCTATAGGGCGTTGAGCAAATCGCGTTATAAGATAACAGAATCGACACTTATTTTTTCGGTCTGTTTTAAGACCAGTTAATACTATTGGTATAGTTATCAAACGCGCGTAACTGTATAAAGTTCGCTGAAATGGCTTGGCTAAAACTGACCGCGGATCGATACGGTTTGAATTTTTTTTTGTTTTTCTTTAAAACGAACACACGAATATTCAACGACTGCAGGAATTCGCGCACAAAAGAACGATCGTTTAACACAATTTTTCGGATGATAACGTAATAATGCGTGAAACTGTCGTTGTGTTTTTTAACGATCGTTTATCAAGAAGTTTTCGGACAGCGAACAAACGCGAACAAAGTGAGCGGCCTAGGAATTTTTTTACTCACACAACCGCATCGAGAATACGCGACGATTGTTTGATTTGTCGTTCCAACAACGCTGTTCCATAAATGGTTCTGTCGTGTACACGGGTTTGATGTGGCTTTATCGGCTATACCGACCGCCCTATTTATAAACACGATAATTACATAAACAACGGTACACACTTAAGAAATACGGTATCGCACGCGCGAGTTGTACGTAATAACATTTTATCGATTTACCACTACGCGAGTGGACGTTTTTATCGTTACGCACGGAAATTTTTTTTCAAGCCGTCTACTTCATCGGTGGGCCCAACTGGGGAGGAGGTTAGGGCCACAAGCGGAAGGCTGCGCGAGTCTTTTTTGTTATTTCATCTTCGTTTTGTTCACGACAGCGAGGATCAAACGCGAAAAACATACTGCAAACGCGTTTGTCATTTCGACGAAATGTTACGCGAGTGAAAAAAAAAAGAAATCGTAAAAGGATCTCGCCGAAAGTGCCTCGTCCTGGCGGCTCGAGGGGGTGGTCGTCGGACCCGTAAGAGTTCGTACGCGCGTCGTTTGAAAACGCGTTCGCGCCGTTACGGTAAACAACAACGGTTTTTCGACACATCGTGGACAACGTATATATATATGTATGTATAATAACATCACGGTTACAACACGGTGTGCGCCGGGTGTAGTTGGAAAACTCTTTTTTTTTTTTCCCGGTCGGTTCCTCCACCGATAATAGTTTACGGAAAATCGCCGCACTGACCGGAGACGCGAAAGGAGCGGCGCGCCGACGACGACGACGACGACGGTTTTTCTCAGCTCTCCGCGGCGACACGGGTACGAGGCGAAAAAGCGATCCGCCGATGTTGGTTGGAAAAACAAAAAAAAAATCGTTAGTTTCAAAACCGCTTTTTTGAAAACTGGCCCGAAAAAGAAAGATCTGGAGACCGCGCGAGCGAACGACGCGGCGTGCGACCTAACCACCGCGGACGGACACTGTGCCGCGTAGCACAAGCGGTCCGTCGTTTGTCGTCGTTTACTCGCGGACGCCCCCGCCACGCGGCCGCGATAAAACCCTCACTCTTATTTACGCTCTGCAAAACGCGGCTTGTTACACCCGTTCGGTCGACGACAAAAAAAAAGAGAAAAAACCGTTGTTGTTGTTGTTGACGACGACGACGACGATGAGAACAGAGAGACACCAAAAATACGTGAAGGGTAATTGTATTGTTATACGTTGTTCGTCGTGATACTGCGCGTACACGGGGCGCAGACGCGATTACTGTCGTGTTTACGGGGCCGCTCGTTAAAATATCGAACGCGCGGTTTTTAAGTTGTTGTTTTTTTTTGTCACAATTCTGCGAAAACCTCGAGCGGCGGGTTAACACTGTTTTCGTCGTTGTCTTTTGACAAACACCGTTTGGAATCGCCGTTTTTTTTTTTAGTTATTATTGTACGACACACGCGCGCGCGCTACAGCGCCGTGGCGATCGTATCGCGATTTCGGACGATTCGCTCTCGTAGAGTCCCCCCCGGTACGTTCTGTCGAGCAGAGAAAAAAACACGTAACGGATTTTATTATAGTCGATTTCTTTAACGACGACGTCTCGTTGAAAAAAACGACATTCCGCGAAATCATTTTTCATATGTTAAGAGCACGTCGTACCACGTTTGGCGGCCGTTCTTTTTTTTTTTTTTTTACGGCAAATCGAACAAACGACACTGACCCGCCGAACGCTGTACGCGATATAGTATAGCCGATACACGCGCGCGACGATTTCCCGTCGTCGGTTGACAGCTGCAACGGTGGCGCCGCGGAATTAACTCGGCCCACCCAATAAATCTCGTATTTTTTTTTTTTTACTCTCGCGTGCGAATAATACCCGCGGTGCCTAACGCTCAAAAAAAAAAATCATATTAAAACACGTTTTGCAGAAAACGAGTGCGCCACAAACGGCTGAATGTAGTCGAAAAGCGTTTATAGAGAACGCTTTCGGAAGACCGCGCGGTAACCTGCAACATCGCGTTCGTTTGCTCGGTTTTCTTTTTTTTTGTCGTCCGATCGGCGAGTTCCTCGTATATCGTAAAACGATACAGAAGAAGCCGTTTTCTCGACACTACGAGGGGACGGATAGTCGGTGACGACACGATCAGATTATACGATATCTACCTACCGTTCGCGGCCTAGTTTCGGACGAAATCGTTTTCGCGAGAGTTTCTCATCGTGTGTGACCTGTTTCTCGATGTTGTACGAGGGGGGAAAAACAACAACAAAAACTTTACTCCAGGGAAATGCGATCGTTATAACCACCGAAAATACAAACTGCACCCGGGAAAACTTTTTTTGTATTTGAGAGACACACATTGTAATTGTGTTAACTCGACCCGAAGTATAGCGCGTAGTCTTTTTGTTTTTTGCGTTTTCGTGACCTTATTTTCTTCACGCGACACGGTAACGCAGCTGGAAAATCGTGTGTCGGATACGTCGAGTCCGACCGATTGTTTCGCGATTAGAGGGCAGCAAAATCACGGTGTTTCACTATCAATAATAGTCTCGTCGATACGTATTATAACTTTTACGTCGAACGGAATCATTTTTGACGGTTCCCCCCGAGTCTTTCGGTTCCGGAATTACGGTTAGGTAATAAATGCGGAGTTTTATTATGAAACGGTTTTTGAAACGTTTTTTTTTTTTTTCAACGCACAAATAATTGATTAACTGACTTTAAAACCTGTGTCGATAGCAGTTGTGATGAGGTTGGAATCCTGCGGCTCAGTATTGTGCATAGTGACCACGAGGGGATAACCAACCGACTTGTAAAAAAGTCCCGAAACACAGTGGCGTGTCCAGGATTTTTTTTTCGTTTCGGAGTTGATACCGAAAAATTCCCTGGTCTACATTGATTCACACCCATTTACAGAATTCACGGGGGAAATAATAATAATTAAGCGTTCCTCCGAAATTTTTTTAAATACACGTTTGGTGACGTAAAATAGTATCACCTACATACTCTTTATGATAAAACTGAAATAACTCTCGGATATATATTACTGTAAAACTAATGGTCTAGATAAATATACTGTGTCGACTGAAAAAATTCTTAACCGAGTAGGGCTAATATTCTTGCAGGACGACACCGCGCGTCACTGCCGTGTACGAAGAACAATATTCCTCGTATTATTATTACGTTTGGTTTTTACTTGTACAATTATTTTACCCGATACCACTGAATTTGTGATCATCAAACTAATTATTAACATCATCGTCAGTATCCAATTATCCACGCGAATCATACTGAGTGAATTTTTTTAAACGAATAACTTTGATTCGCGTCGTGAGACTGTGTAGTCTTTACCCTTTACCCGTGAACGATGTCAAAATTAAGCACGCACAAAATCGCGTACGCACAAGTTTCTTTGATGCATATTTGTTTCCAGACGGACTTTGAATAGTTAAAGTTAAAACAAAGTGACATTATCTCTCTGAAGATTTAATGAAGTAACACAGACGAGTATAGTAAGATAACAGGAGTACAAAAAGTGAACGCGGTACGTTTAATAAAGTTAAATAACTTAAATATGTAGCACTTACGAAGACAACGCGTACGGTGTTTAAAAAATCATGTCTTACAATATATATATATTATATTTTTCTATCTACTTGAAAACTTATTTAATTTACGTACGTAGGTAACTAGTATAAAAGTGAAATTTCTGGGAAAAAAAAGACAAACAACCGTAGTGTAATATCATAATATAATATTATAAAGAGGGTTTAGACAAAATATTTAACACATCGATTCGTCCGTCGTTCGTAACAACAGTAACTCCGTTCCCGTTATCATTACATTTTAAAATTTCGTACGGCAATTTATTTCGTCGTATTTTTACACAAATATCACGTAAGTACTATTATCAGAAAAGCCCTAGTTTACAAAGAAAATTGTTGATATTCGTAAAAATACTCGACGAAAATAAACGCATTAACAACTTTTTCTTACTAATAATAAACATTTTCATTTTGGACGTATTTTCTTATGATTTAGGTGCGAAAATCGTTATTATTTCTGTAGCACTTTCGCGCTAGTAAGTTTCTATGCGTTTAAAAAAAACTATTTTTTTTTTTTTTTTTTGGTAAACATTTCATGAATTTGACAGTGTTTTTCCAAAAAGCGTTTTCGCCGTATTACTAAATAACTATGATTCGTGTTTAAACGAGTAAAGAACCGCGTATACGAAGACTGCTTTGTTCAGATTTGAGATCACAAAATACATTATGTTATATCTATTCGAGCGAAATACATATACAGGAGTTTTGTTGAATAATATGCGCATCGTGTTTTCGTAGAACGCGTATCAAAAGTTGGACGCGGACGGTGAATCGTTCCGTTTCGCGTACAGCGAAAAACAAAACAAACGATGTAGAAGAGTTTGTGTTTTTAAAGAATGCGGAAATCTAAAGAAAGTATTTATTTTTTAAGCCACGTAGAGAAAACAAGAACAAGATTACAGATAAGAATACGAGGAAACCAAAAATAATAGAAGTACATCAGTGTAGAAGAAATATGAGTGAAACGATACAATGTATAGCCGTGAAGTCGAAATAGCCTTTAACATCAAGAAAACCGTGTGTTTACTACATCAAGTAGTCTGAAAACGAGAAACAATCTATTGAAGTCGATATGTGTGGAACATGGGTGTGAAACCTGAACGATGGAAGAACGAATGGAAGACTTGCGACTGGCGTTTGACTATAGAATACGGGGTATGACAACGTGACGGAAGGCGACTGCAAACCAACATCTACGTCGGGTCGAGGTTTGAATCCGTAGAGAAGGAGAAGCGTGTTTTTAGCGCACAGTTTTTGATCGAATTCGGTAAATCACAGCCTTCGTGGGTCTTTTTGAAAACGACGAGTAAAAGAAAAAAACAAAAATTTTCCCACGCGTCCTCCACTGACCTTTATCAACTTGGCCTCCATCTTGGGCTCCCTGTAATCGGGCGGCACGTACATGTGCACGACGCCGAACGGGTCGCGTTCCTGCACGGTCCGGCCGCCGCGCCTCCGGAACCCTCGACGGGACGTGCAGCACGACCACAGCGGCTGATGGCCATCCGCGTCCCTGGCCGCGGTAGACGCCTCGTCGGTGAAAGTCGGACTGCAAGCCGCCGCCGCCGTCGCGACCTGGCCGCCGGCCGCGAACCGGTGGTCCGGCCGCACCGGCGGCGGTGACCTGGCCGCCGGCACCTCGAACTGCAGATGGTGTTGTTCCTTGTCCTCGGATATCGGTTGCAGCACGCTGCACGGGCCACCGCCGTCCAGCAGCGAGTCCGGGCTGCTCCTCAGGCTGTCTGGCGTCCGGGTGCCGCCGCCGCCGCCGCCTCCGCACTGTTCGGTAGCCGTGCGTTCGATGCGGAACTGCAGCCCGGCCAGGCCGATCGCTTCGTCGCTGCTGCAGTGCAACAAACCCTCGACGACGGCGCTTTGCAGCTGAAACGTTTCGTGAAATTTTTTACGCTCCGATCGTAAAAACCGGAACCTGTTATATATGAGTCCGCATTTATTATTCTGCACGATATATTTTCCGAACCAAAATTGAACAAAAAACGACCAGGGGAGGGAGCCAACGTGGGGTGGATCACTACAGATTTCGGGTAGCGGCTGTGGTCTTACAAAAAAAAAAAAAAAAAATTCCCCATAGTTTTTTCACCGAATTGTCTGTTTTTTTTTTTTTTTTTTTATGATAGTATCACACTTGAAAAGTTCAAGCATTGAAACAAATTGCGAAAAATTACAATGATTGTTTAGCCAATCATTGAAACCAACGAGCAATGTTGAGCGTTAGACACACCGAGCTCCCGCAGAATCGTTATTTTCACGAGTAAGTATTTAGGAGTTTAAGAAAAAAAAAAAGAAAAAAAAGCCGATCCAAAATTATTGTGCTTACCACACGAAATCGCATAATTTTTAATACATCGAAAGTGCACATGATAAAAAAATTGAAACATTTTCCCGGCGGTTTTATTTTTCTCTTGGACTTATTGATAAAAAGAAGACTTGGAACACTATTCTTTTACAGCTGGTTTGTGGAGAGAAGAAACTAAAAGTAATGGACTTATCCAGTAGCAGCCATTAACTCCAGGATTTCTTGATCGCAGTGCAAGAGAACTAAGTAATTATTGCTGTAACGGAATTGGAGCAGTGTCGTGGTAAAATGAAAGAAAACAAATTTCAAATCATAAGAACCTCTTATTGGTTGATTCTTACGATAAACGGCCGTAAAATTATGTACTTTTATTTATTTAAAATTATCTGATAGCAAAAACATTGTTTAGAGGTCTTTAATTCGACTCGCCAGACGCGTCGTTTCTTAGCACATCGGAAATATCACAATCATGGAAAGGCGACAAATAACCTATGTTGGGCAGGTTAGTGAGAAAAATTAACTGCGATAAGTTAAAAGTTTGTTCAATTAAATTGCCTTCAGTTAAAAGTTTATGGTTAACTGCGAAAAAAATTAGCTAGATAAGTTAAGAGTTAAGATGGCAAATGAAATAAACTTAACTAAGTTAAAAAAAAGTTAATCATTTATTTTTTATTCACTAGTCATAAAACCTATAGTATAGTATATCCATAGTATCTTCGACTTATCTAAATAGTTAGGAAAATAAATGATCAAAAATAAAAAGAAAATAAGCCAATGAATTAGTTTTGGTAGTTGGTTCCGCTTGGTAACGAAAAAAAAAAAAATAAAAAAAATATGAATAAACACACTACAGGTAACTGTGCAACAATGACAACTAAGTATTTATTATATACAATGTTGAATTAATAAAAACAAAAATAACTAGCTAGTTAAAAAGTCAATAAATAAATTATCTTTAGAACTTAACTTTAACTTTTTAACTAGTGAACGCCCACATTTGCAACTAACGATTTTAAAAATTAAACTTATCGGCGCGGCTCAAATTATTAATATGCTATTGAAGTAACGTTAAGTGCTCGTCTAAAATTCGATGTTCGATGTCCGTCACGCAATTTCTCGGTATGAAGCGTTCTCAGAACGAAAACAGGAGAAAATTTAATGCAGCAGAAAATCCATGATCGACGATGAAGTAAAACTACGTTTACTGCACTACCGTGTACAGGTTTTTTTTTTTATTTTATCGTTTAAAAATTGTTCTGCGCGCGTACGAATTCGAATATTATGCTAATAATTTACAATACTCAACGTGACAAATTCAGAATTTTGTAGTTCTACAACACAAAAATTTCAATCACAATGTGCACTGTTGCTAATGATGCATCGCACTGGTTTACGTGGAAAAAAAAATTTTTTTTCCAAAGTATTAGAATTAGTTACGCGAAAATCTATACGTTACCGTTTTAGAATTAACATATTATTCTGTAATATTGATAGAATCGTTTTTCCGATCGCGGTATTAGAAAAATATATTGTTGTAAGAAGCAATAATTATTAGAAGCCGTCATTCCTTTTTATCGCGTCTCGCGTTATTTCGAAATTACATATTACTTAAGTTAAAATATCAATACTTTTGTATCCATTTTTTGCGTTATTCGTATTTAATTCAGAAAAAAAAAAAAAAAATAAACACAGATTTCATTAAAGCGGTATATGAACATTTATATACATTCCCTGGTACATCTAAATGCGTTTTAAATTCATACAGACAAGAAGTCAAAACGATTTTCATTCAATGATGTTAAAACAAATTTAAGTAACTATATATATATAT
>CM029365.1:12052063-12136741 GCA_017140985.1 Hormaphis cornu | reverse complement strand
GTATCCCGAACGATTTGGGGGGTAAGAAACGAGATCCAGCTCACCTCGAACAGTATCCCGAACGATTTGGGGGGTAAGAAACGAGATCCAGCTCACCTCGAACAGTATCAGTATGCTCCGGTGCCACGGCGTGACGGGGACGGGCATCTCGCCGCCATGGGTGCACGCTATGCTGTCCCTGCCCCGAGACCGGTCGCTGGGCGAGTACGAACTCCGACGGCTGTTGTACGTGTTTCCCGAGCCCGAGGACAGAGCGCAGGAGCCTCCGGAAACGCCGCCACAGCCCGCCACGCTGCTGGTCGCGTTTCCGGCCGACTCGTTGCTGTTGGCTTGGCAGCCGTTGTACGACACGGACGACGCCTGGTTGGATATCACCATCGGACCGCACGGCCCGTGGTGCTCGGTCTGAAAGAAGAATTCCGACGAGGGGGTAAAAACGTGCTCGAAAAAAAACACCGCGGGACGTAAGTTACAACGGGTGTTCAATCGGTTTACGTTTTCGGCCTGCGTTCGGCCTCCTCCAATCGAACAACGGTTTGATTCACGCAGCACTGTCGAACACGGGAAAATCGTCGGGGGGAGGAACAGAAACTCACCTGGAACCCCAACGTCCCGGCCGACCGTCCCCTGGGCAGCCGACAGTTGAACGGGAACGAGTCCGGCAACGTCAAATAACGGCTGGACTCGTACGCGACTCGCGGCATGGACCTGGACCGCGGCCGCGTGACCGGAGCGAATTCGCCGGTGGCGGTCGCGAACCCGCCGCCGCAGTCCGTCGGGAACCGTCTGGCCAGCGCGTGGTTGGGCGAGTCGAGGTCCGGCAAGTTCTGCAGCTGCTTCTGGAACGCCAGTATCTCCTGTTCCGGCGTTTGCTGATAGCAGTCCGGTCTCGCCTGAAATGTGAAAACAGGCCGCTCGGATCGAGATTTCGAACTGTCCGATATGTGTCTCTGTGTGAGCGGAGAGAGAGAGAGAACAGTTACCATTTACGATACGTAGAACGTTCGGCCGGGGGCGAAACGATCCCAAAAGAAAATTCTTAACAAAAAAACACACACTCTCAAGAATTTCTTTTTCTGGATTGTCTTTTATTAGTTTCAATTTGTGTCCTCGGGGTTCTTCTAGACGCTGCTGGTCAGAGCGGGGCCACTGAGTCGAACGTCAAGCGTTACGCTAGAAGAGAGATTTTCCCGAGTGTTTTCTCGAGAAAACATTCACAACAACAATTTCGTTCAAATATACCTACCGTAATTTTACTTCACGACCCGACCGCGTGAGAGCCGAACGACTTTAAAATTTACGAAATTCGCCCGATTCGCGTAACCCGCGGGTTTTCACGTACATTATACGTACCACACGTATATATATATATGGAACAAATATTTTCCTTCTGCGCCTGTCGACAGTTTTAAGATCGAAAAACTGCGGCTTTATCCGTTCAGAATATCGTTGTACTTTACGGCGCTGTTTTACGGGGGAATTTCGAAACGTTTTCGAAAATTCGTTCGTGATATTTTAATAAGTACGTAAAAAAATGTATATTCTTTGTATTCCGAATATTACGTTTCAATAACGACTGTTAGTGGGACGATTGATTAAAAAAATCTGTTAATAAATCGGTTTCGTCTAACAATGCAAACAGAAAGACAAAATAAAAATGTCGGTACTATAATAATGGCTGAATACGATTTTTCTAACGTTCAATGACCGACTGAATTTGAAAATATCTTAAATTTCCCTCTAAAACAGCGCGACGAAAGGCGAGAGGGGAAAAAACTGAAAAATTTTAGTCATTTTTTTTTTGCACAATTTTATATGTGAAGAAAAATGTTATGTACGAAAACCTGGCCTGCAGCATAATATATTTGTATGCGTATGTTTTCTCTTATAGGCTTTACCTTCGTAATGTTGGCTTGCGATTTAGATCTCTCGTTGTTGTGGTTACGAATGTTGGTCGACCTCAGGGACGGACGGTTTCTCGGCGGAAACTGGAAGCCCAGGCCTCCCGGAAGTGCTTTGGTAGAAGCCAGCGAAGCTGTAAATAATTTTCGCGTTCAAAGACGTATAAAACAATTAGGTACAAAGATAACAGTCGTTCTAAAATAATGGTTTTTATGCGTATAAAAACGTATTTTCGTTTGCATATCGAACATTGGTAGTATCATCAGCAGAACATCGTGTAATTAAAGTTATTCGCACGAAAGTGTGTTTTGATGTCAAACGAATCGAACGGTTTTCGTTTGTTTCACAATTATGCTAGTCTTACTTCAAACATCAAAATAGAGTTGTTTTTTTTTTATTTTTTTTTTTATTTCTGTTTCGGTTATTGAAGTATATTCATGAAACTATTTCCATTCTGATACTTAATACCAACACACAATCATCGTGAAATTAGTTATTGAAATCTCGCGAGTTTTGAAAATTTAAGTTGTACGCGATGATACCATCTTTTCGTCAATGTTTATAATCGTCTACAAAAAAAAAAAAAAAATGGGTTTTAAAATGTTAATCGTATCGTGTTGTGCCAGAAGTGTGAAGATATTAAAACGTTTTAACGGTGTTGCGCGTGGCGTGCAGGTCCCGTTCGAGGGGAGGAAAAAAAAACGCGCGATCGACATATTTTTTGCCGCAGTCCGAATCGAAAGATGTCGCCGATAAAAATCGAACGGTAATTTTCAAACGTTTAACATGCAAGACCTACCAAAAAATAACCATCAAAAATCAATACGCGACGGTTGTTTAATCGTAACGACCGTGCGTGTCGATCAATCATAAATATCATAAACTTTTTTTTTCATTCGCCGTTTAGTAGCGTTCGTAATGAATCGTTTTTTAATAATTTTTCCTCACCGCTTGAGTTCCTGTACTCGTCGGTTTCTCTGTCCGGGCTCGTCGAGTAATCTTTGTACGTTTCTTGCTTGATCATGTTCGTAAACGCACTGAAAGTCGCGTGTAGTCCCGGTTCGATGCCGAAGCCACCAGCGCTGCTAGAACTACTGCGGCGGCGCCGGCTGTGCGCGCTACACGACTTTGCTTTTCCTTTCGCCGTATTTCCGTCGGCCGTCTCGTAAACGTAACATTTGGTCGTGTCCAAACTCAAGTTGAACTGCGACAAAACAAGGCACGTAGATTTATTTGAAAATAAAAAAAAAAAAAACGACGAAAGTTTGTTATGTTAACCTTTAAAACGGTAAAAAAAATATACGCGTATGTTTTAATGTTTGTCGCGGTGAGTTGACGAATTCCGTTAGTATCGTGCGGGATATTGGTTCATTTTACAAAAAGTGCTCTGGATCGATTTAAACGAAGGAAACAGCGCGTTTCGACCGAATAAATCGGCAGCGTGTTATTCGATTCGTCTGTTTTTCCACCGACACGACGATATTTTATGCGATTTCGGGAGTTTCGGAATGTGGCCTCACATTCCGACGAACGACGTTGTATCGTATACAGCACCGTTATGGCTTAAGAATAGAAAAACAAAATTACGCGAACGTCGTTTAGCTACTACGATTAAAATTAATTTGTTTCGAATTCAATTTAACGTGATGATAATGATATTAGGACGTACGTCGAACGATAAAACACACGTGTGTATAGGAACGGTCTCTCCAAAGAGATATTCTTCGCAGTAATAAATTACTAAGAAAATTCGATTTTTTCTTTTTGATTGAACATTCCTCGCTTATACACGTTAGAGTAATGCTCTAACAGAATCCGATATAAACATAAAAGAGGTACACATTGTTCTTCGTTCGATATCTCGAGTATAGCCAATCGATATTATAACGCCGAAACCGTTATTGATAAAACTTTGAATTATCCTGTCCGTATGAAAGTTTAAAACGACAACGGTTTAAGCGGAACAAAAAAAAAAAAAGAAATATAACCGAAATATTACCGAACTACCGGTATAAAAGCGCGGCCTTCAAAAGGTCGTCGAGACGTAGGAGGGTAGAAAAATTCTCCCGGGAACATTTTTACAAAAGTCTCGATACGTTATAAATTTTGGTATAAAGCGGAAACGACATCATTACAATATGCGTCACATACCCCGTCGTGTGTGTGTGTTGAGAAAGAAAAATGTCGTTCGGGTTCTGTCGGTCAAAAATTTGATTTTTATGCTACGTATATATATATAATTAATTGTACTTATCGCCGAACGTTCACTAAAAAAATGAACTCGTTCACGATCGATTCGAGAAAAAAAACGAAACGATTTCGTAGGTAGGTAGATCAGGAGGTAGGTATTAGCCCGTAAAAAGGAATGATGCCCCAACAAAAACGTAACGGTAAATAAGTACCAAGTTGCAGATCTTCTCCCAAAAACGTCGGCTTACCGAAGTAGTGATATCTAAATTTTCGCAAACTCTTCTCATTTTTTTAGTCCACGACTCCACTACACTCCGACTTTGATTTTTTCGATTTTTTTCTCAATTCCGTCCATTCCACCGCTTACGTAACTTATAAAACTGATGTCTATTTCGGAAATTTGCCAAGTGTTAGGGCGACATATTATAAATAGTGTACGAGTGTTGATCGTCAAAGTTCGAGTGTTGTGTATAGTTATGGACTGAAAAAAGAGCGGACTTTGCCGAAATTCAGATAGCTACTCTTGCAAGCCGACGTCTTCTGCGAGGAGATCTGAAACTTGGCCATTTTCACCGTTAGATTTTTGTCGGGATAAATATTAGTTTAGAAAATTAATCCGTTTCAAACAGTGTTGGACGCGCAGTCGCGGTGCGTGGGTCGCTCGCACGGAATTCATAACCACGCATAATATGCGTGCAAGTCATATATATATATATTATATTGTCATTAGTGAACATCCGCAATCGATTTTGGGGTGTCTAATAAGTGTTACTTAGCTCCGGTTTAATTTGCAGCCGGCAATCCGCCGACCTGCTGCTGCTGCTCCTTGATGGAGCAACGCAGGGTCATTAATAATGATGCGCAGGGGTGGGTGGGTAAACAGCTATAATATAATAAATACGGACGGAAATCGCTCGTGTTTTCCGGGAAAGGGACACGCGCGACGGCGACGATTTCTTAGAAATAATATTCGGAAGGGACTAATTGAAAGTTTATGTAATAATATATTAGGCCGAGCGGTGATCACCGTGCGTGGGACGCCTTTGATTATACACGCGGCGTGTCATCGTCGCACCGTGCTTCACTTTTCGTCTTCCGGAACGTCTGACGTTGTTACATTGAACAGCGAAGTTCTTTCCGCGTACCGCGCGACACGCTGAGCTTTCGAAATAATAATATTACACAAGCCGAACGCTTCATTACTTCCGAACGGCCGATTTTCGTTCGTATTCGATACACAATTATGTATAAATTATTTGAAATCGTGTTGACGGAAATTGAGTTTTGGCCGAATAATCAAAAGAACAGTTAACGCGAATTTCCAGTTTACGTCGGTCGAAAAATGTTTGAACTAGCCGAACGAAAAGAAGAAAATTCTAGCGAACCGACTGGACTCGAGGACGAATCGCGTTAGTTTTGTGCTGCGTTTAAAGTGGAAACGAGAGTTGAAATTGTTCGCGAGAAGCAGTTTTTTACGTTGAGAAAAATCAATTGTGTTAACTTCTCGAATTTACAGTTAGTTTGACAAAACGTTTTCGACATTTTAACGCTTCTAGTCTTCTACTTCCCCCCGACCATCCGGGGTCGCCCACCTTATTGTCCTCTACTCGTCTTCCACGTCCCTTACAAACACACACACACACACACACACACTAACAGATATCATACAATTTTCGATCGTTTCCGTCCATCTGTTCTTCGGTTATCTTTCAATTTATTATGTGTTAACGTTTTACAGATTTTCTACCGCCGAAACCGTACCATCGGCAAGCACGTACCACACCAGCTGGGCATCTCATCTCGAATCTCTTTTTTGCAACTTTTTCGCATGACTACCACCTACTGAGTTACACGAGTTACTGAGGGTTTAACGGCGACGACGGAAAGACAGCGCGTAGTTTCGGTGCAACAATAACGCATTCAAGACGCGTTTTCGCGACGTACTCGTTTTCTGCGGGTGCTGGCGTTCGTGTCGGTGGACGAAGCTCGGCTGCGGCACGTCCTGGGCGGAAACTGGTCCTGACCCGACATGGACGTGATGCTGGAGCTGTTCCTCGGGTACAGCGGCGTGGTGACCAGCCTGTGCGCGAGCAGGCGAATCAGGAGCACGGGATCGACGACGCAGGCGACGCACGCCACGAAAATCTGCACAAACAGCGGCGAGTGGACGTCCGTAGGATACTTCCTCTCCGCCGCTCTTCCTAGGGCTGAAACGTCAGGAGAACATTTGGAAACGTTCAAAGAAAAAATGTCGTCGAACTCGACGGGGTGAAGGGAGGGGGTGAAGTTTTCGTATCGTTCTGAAAACCAAACCCAAACGAATTTCACCGTATATCCGAATGGGCAAGCGAAAATCATTATTCTAAGGTTCTCACGAAAATCAAAAACTACCTGTCCGTCAAATCCTAGGTATTCAAAAAATATGTACCTATATATTATGAATCAACACAAACTGTAAAAATTATTTTTAAAATTTAGGTGCTCAAGTCAAATGGAATCCATCTGAAATATTATTAATTTTCAGCCAATTACGAAGAATTTACCGGCAATTTTCGATTATATTTAATTTTTATAATAATAGACGTTTAATTTATATCTGTAACACTGCAGAAGCGGCGACACTGTGAATTCGCTGCTGCAGTTATTACTCGCTTACAATATTATTAAGAACCAAAAAATCATTATGATAAAAAAAAAAAAAAAACTAAGACATAATATTTATTGATACGTACCACTTTGTTCCAAGAGATTGTATGACTTTCCGTTCAGAGCCCAGTGTAAAGTAAACGTTTCGGAAGGCGTAGTATTTTGATTTAACGATTGCTGTATAAAAATCGTAAAATAAATTTAATGTTCTATTCGTCAACGTGATTTTGACGTAAAACTTTAGGTCGTTGGATACCCCCTGTTCTTCTCATATTCCCATTGTTTAGACCAATAAGCCGGAGAAAAAGAAAAATCACTATAAGTAATTACCGATTTGGATTCTGTAAAAATATTTGAGTAGGTAGCCTACGAACTATACCTATGTTTTATAGGAATAAAAATTTTGATTTTTTGAACCGAAGTACCTAATTAAAAATGCAATTTTAATACTTGAAAAATATGAAATTTTCTCTTTATTATTCGAGATGAATCTAAATACCGTAGATTGGTCGTTACGTAAGTTTGATCTGAAGTGTACTGCAGTCGTTTGTTTATCACTTCTAAACACGAAAAAAAATCAAAACTAAACGTATATTAAGTCGCCTGTATATATCAAACTCCTCAAAACCATTCAACGATCTTAAAGAACTCGTGTTAGTGAGCAATATTCTGTGGTACGCAAACCGAAAGTGTACAATTATTCTGAATATTTAGTTTTATCAAGCGCCAGGGTAAATTGAAGATTCAACAAAATTATGACCATCAGCTTGGACTATTGGGCACATGAATTTTTAACCGACAATATGAGCGTCTGTTGTTCTCATATTATATAAATATTTAGTTTTGGTCCGTTTGGTAGATTCTGCAAAAGCGGTCCTGGGCACCTGGCCGACCGTAACGGCACCGTGAATTACATAAATCATCATTATAACTTTATTTAAGTAGGTACAATATTAATAACTTAAATTAATCAACACGTTGAACAGCCAACTATAGTCCAAATCTTTGTGTAACAGTAACCAGGTTAATTTTAAGTCTGCGTATGTATTAGTTAGAAATAGTGGGTACGATTTGATTGAAACGCGTTGAAAAAAGCATATAATAATAAAAACTGATATAACATACCTTATACAAATCAAAGTTAACCAAACAATTATTATAATCGTTTGTCGTTTATGTATTGGATATAATTAGGCTGTGTTTAAAATACTTCACAAAATCACAAAACATTAGATTTTTTTTTAATTATGACCGATACGCGAGCACTAAATGCAGCAGGTATGCGTTTCCTACAGTTAAAAAGAAAATTTGTATTTTATACTACGATACTATTTAAAAATATTTTTCATTACGGTTGTTTTTAAATGTTTTAATATGACGGTACCTGTATTTAGTTGTTTGTTACTTGTTCAAACTAACTTTAAACCGAATCGCGTTAGTACAGCTGTTAGCATTATTATAGTGAATGTTTTTTTTTTTTTTTTTTTTATTTTTTTTTTTTTTTTTTTTTTCATTATTTTTCTCTTTATATTATATTTTTTACACAACGTTTTTACATGGAATTCAAAAGTTCTATACAACAATTTTGTTAATCCGAGATGTATTGTTTAATTTGAAGCATTTTGTTTTTTTTTGTTAATTTTCGTTCGTTTGAAACATTTTGCCCTTGAAACTGACACACATTGTATATTTCACGACATTTTCAAACACTAGATAATAATATAATACGACTATAGACGTTTGAAAAATAACCCATTCTGAAAGGACCGATATTGAATTCGTATGTATATATAAGTAAAAATTAAATTTCCACTTACCTCAATTTCTTTCAACACGTTGATAATCGCCGTTTCTATTGATACACCTAAAAGTTTTGATTGATCGGGAGACAATACAAAGCCCGGAGGTATGGATGTCACTGATATATAGTTGTCTTCGTGCGTTTTCAATATAGTCGGATTTGGTTGCGCGTCTGTCAAACATTAAATTATTGCGATCAAAACATCATATCGTACCGCACAATATACAGATTAATAATTTGTATATATTGAATTCGGAAAAGCGTATGTATAGTAGCACAGTATCGAAACAAAATGTTCGACGGATAGTTTGCCAGCTCAATGTTTCAAAATGGAAAATTTTTTCTGATGTTTGACGCTGCAATATAGGTACGCTGCAGTCCTGTTGAATAATGTGTATGAATTCATCAACGAAGTTAACAATACTTTTTTCTCGAATTCGATGAGTCAAATGAAAAAACAAAAAGTATAGTTATAAGTTAATTATACATTTATTAAGTTAAAAGTTCTCTGAGGAAGAAGAAATTAAAATAATGATAATAACGGTTCATATTTTCAATTCACACGGTCTTATACCTATAGTAAATTATGACACTTCATTCCGCTTCGAACATTTTTTACGTATTTTTTTTTTTTTTTTAATTTTTGTTTTATTTATACTAATTGTTTTTTTTTTTTTTAAGGGTATAAAAAAAATTATTTAATCATTGCGCGGATCAACTTTTAAAGTGTTAACACGTTAAATTAAAATACAATTAATTTATTATGTAAAAAGTAAAAAAAAAAAGAAATCTACGAGTCAATATTGACTTAACTTTATAACTTGATTTTATTTTTTAACGAGTAAATAGGCCTAGCCTTGAAAATTATGTACCAGAATACAATTTCGCTTTTCCAATAAAAGATTTACGATCTATGCATTAAGGTTTTTTTTTTTTTTTTTGCGGAAAAATAAAATGAATCTATATAAAAGCCCGATGTGGTTTTTACCGACTTTTACAAATTCATGATCCAAAGACAGTGACAGGTTTTCAGTGTCACTATATCGAGTTCCGAGGTCCCAAAACACTTTGGTACCTATATCACGCGACGCCACTTTGAAACAATAAAAATAAAAACAACACCGCATGACTTTTACCGCATTTAGACTTCTCGTGCGTATATCGGTATAAAGTTTCCTTTGAACAGTTATCGTCAAAAAATCCGAGCGAAAATTAAGTCTAAATCGGTTTGAAAATACAACTCAAATAGTCAACTATTGATACTTGACTGTCGAATGCTTTTATACATAATATTTTTATAATGAAAAAAAACGGTATCACTCTAAGTCAAGTTGGTAGTTCGACGGAGTAACGACTATCGTTGTGGGTGGGTTACTGGTTCGGAAGTTTTGGTTTAAACGTGTTATTAAATATCTGAAAACAATGATAAATCATCGCTTTCGAAAAAACGATTCTGAACTAGCTCAGTTGTCTAGTATAAGTCCCGGTAAAAACCATAGTTTAACAACAAATATGCTTATAAAATTATTACAAACAACATTGCAAAAACTTTTTTCAATCTTTCATAACGTAGGTACCTATTAAATTAATTTAGTACATAAAAGTTTGAAAAAGATATGGAATAATTTTTATAACGATAGTGTAATAGATCAACAGCCGTTCTGACGTCGGATTTGGCGATTTTTCCGTTCACGTTAGTTTGTTTTTGGCACATAACTCAGAAAATAATCAAAATATCAAAAAAAGCTCCAAACAAAACGAAATTTAAAGCCAAAATTCCATTTTTTATGTGGTATTCATCGTACAAACCTAAAAATGTCTAATTTATCGTCATAAAATTGTCGATTTATTTTTTTATTTTCGGGGTAAAACTCATAAATTAAGCAACATTAAAAAAAAAAACTTCAATTTCCTTTTACCCGAAATGTTTTTGACGTAAAACAAAAACAAAAAAAAACATCTTCACAGTCAAAAAAATATTCTGATTCTTAAATAATTTAGTGTACTGTATTTAAATTATAATATCAGTCAAAATACACGATAATTGAATACTGTGATATATTTTGGTTTATAAGATTTTCATCCAAGAAGTTTTGTATCAACCTGTAAACGAACGTTATTTTGAACTTTTAACTGTGGTGTGATGACAGAAAAGAATTCATAATTTTTGGCGATTTTCGGATTATCATGTATATACATAACTTAAATCATATGTTTTAAGTGCTGGCATATAAGTGATTGCAAAACTTGATATGTCATCGTTAGGTTTTTTTTAATTGTTATTGATAATTTTATTACAGATTGATAAATTGATAAATACAAATTTTGTCACGATTTTTTATAATTTATCGAGCAAAATGTTATTATTAAATATTTATTTTCATGTTATTGATATGTTTTAAGAACTGAAAAAATACAATATGATGGCAAAATATGATATTACGTCTATATTTGTAACTTAAAAACTTTTCGAAAACCTATTTATGTATTATGAACTGATATTTTAAGTCATACTGAGTCATTGATTATAGTCCTAAAAGAATTGACGCATTTCTTTGAAAATTATTTTTTTTTCTATTCTAAACCTTAAAACTCGTGTTTTCGAATGTTCAAAAAATGTACACATCGACTTCTGCCATTATACCACAGATTCCTTGTACCAATTATTATTAATTATTCATAGATTAAGGGACATATAGTTTATCATTATACTGTATATAGGTACTTGAGCCCAAAATCGGCGTTTGATAAATAAATGGAACACGGCCGTGTTCGTTTTCATGACGATTTTATTTTTACTTTTATCATAACTACCTATTATTTTGCATGAAAATCAAATCAAAATTAAAATGATATTTTAACAGAACGTATGGTACTGAACATTAATATTAAAAAAAAAAAAAAACTATAGCAGTTTTATGTAGGCAATATCTCTCTTTTCCTAGTAGTAATATTCTGTCGCCTGCGAGCTTTGCCGATCATCAAACTATTGTGGTACGCTTTTTGTTTGCCCGAATATTTTTAATTAATTCGAAACGTCAATCAATATAATTCATACCGAGTATAACGCCCGTTCGGTCGTATTTAGAGAATCCAAAAAAAAAAAAAACCAGAGCCTGTACTTAAACTTTATGGTGTCACGGTGCTATAGAAATATATATGTATAAGGAAACGCCAAAAACAATTTTTTTCTACCCGAACACGACATAAAACTTAGCGAAATATCTAAAATCACGCAAAACATCGGCGCGAAACAAACGTTAAGTCGGAATACGCGCGATAACAACGAGATTTCCAAAATATTCATAAACCGGACGCGACGTGTTGTGTTTACAAAAACGCGATTTCGAGTGGGACGACGCGTTGTAGTATACAGTGTAATTAAACGCGAAAACACGTTTAACCCGAGACGAAAATGTCGTTTTATGCGACACATTGATACGGTAAAAAGTCGATTTTTTAAATTTCGAGAACGTTGCGATTTGTGTTGTGTGTTTGACACGGCGTCAACGTAATTAATTAATTGAAACGCATATCTGAAAAATCGTTGAAATTTCAAATGCGCGTATAATATTGAAAACGCTCCGTGATAGGTGCGATTTGTCGCTAAACGAAAATCGGTGACACATCGTCATGACACCACGCGTGACACCTACTACCGTCCGAAATGCTGACTCGCTCGGAGCAGTCCCGAAAATCGCTTGGGATTCTTTTTTTTTTTTTTTTCGTATCCCTCACGCCCACAGAACGTTCCTGGGGGCGCTCGCTTACCTTGAAACATGTCGAAAATCGATATGCTGATTCGATACGAGAAGCCCAGGTAAATCAACACTCTGGCCGCGTGGTGTTTCACGTACCGGCCGTACTTGTCACTGTGATTCGTGTAGTACCACTCGTCGGAGGGCAACAGGAGCTGATTCAGAACGTTGGGCAAGTCCCGGTCTATCAGCTGCCGGTGGTGTCTCGGGTTCAGCGCGACGGACGCGACGATTTGCAGCACCAAAACGAGCAGTTGCTGAAAACGTAACAACAAGCATCGTGGTGAACTGAAAACGTAACGAAAATCCGGAACCGCTCTAGGTATATCGTAGGTCGCGTGGGCAGTTCAGTTTGACGCGGCTAACGGCTACGCTTTGAGCGGGTCACCGATTTGTGAATGTATATAGTGGTGTTTGCACGTGGCGTATTTTAATATATCTCAAAGCGTGACGATGTCGTCGAAAAATCAATTCTGAGTGAGCACAGAGTAACTGTCTAGTTAGTAACATACGTCCCGGCAATTTTTTTTTTGTTGAGAATTTCGGAGTTAGGTTAGGTTCAGCTGAAAAATGTTCAAAATCGCTTGAAACGTTCATCGAACGTCTTACCCATTAGACCGTGTCACAGCTTTGTTCCGATCGTTATTTTGAGTTAAGTTATCGCTAAAATTGATAGGATTAACACATTATAACGCGCAATTATAATGCAAACTATAATACGATGTATGACACCTACGCGAATTGGCTCCACTCGTATCCGTCTTAGGCTTCGAAAACGTCCGACCGATTTTGAAAGTTCTTTTGCCGATAGAAAGCTACATTATTTTTCCGAGTAGCGTTTACACTGTGCTTTTTATTTGAAAATTTCGCCCCTGATTCGGGTTACGTTAGAAGATGTACTAAAATAAAATTTCCATACTCTACGTAAACACATATAAATCTATACGCGTGTTTGAAGGATTAGAAATGAATTTCAAAACGAAAATCGATAATTACAAGAGGGTTTTTAAAATGACATTTTTAACATAACGTAGCTGTTACTTTATAAAGCGTTAGAGACGCGCGTTTACACCCATCTTATTATGAAATCGACAACTCGAAACGTTTGGGATTTAAAAACGTGTACGTACGGCTTGAATGTCGTTCGGAAAAAATATATTTTGATTGATAAACTCGAGCACTCATAACTGAACGTAATAAATGTGCGATCAAAAATGAATTGTAATAACTAAACGGTTAAAAAAAAAAAAATCAATTTTTTAATAAAAAAAAAAAACGCTTATAATCAATATTTTTATCACTGCTTACTATAATGACGGACATAATATTACTAACACTGGTCTAAACTGACAATACATACATCGATACAGAAATTGTAACAACATAATCAACCTAACCTTAACTGATTAATTCTCTCGTCGCAAACATTTTTCTAAAATAACATGTGCATGACCGATACTTATAAATATATATGGTTCCAAGATTCATTTGTAAACGTACAATTGTTATTGTATTGTATAAATTTAAGTTGTTTAGAGGAAATATAAACATATTTTAACTGGCTCTTGAAAATATATTACATTACAACAAGATTATTTTTTCTCCACAGAAAATGAAATGTACAGTCTGTTAAGCAATCAATAATATTATAACCATCATATTGTACGCCGCAGAGTTTGAGATAATTTTTCATAAGCGTATAATTTATACCCAACATCTATTTTACTTTTTTTTTTTTTTTTCAACGAATGAATGAGATTTCGTAACAAGCGAACAGCTTGTCAAAAAATTGTTATCCTTATTATGCATACTTATATTAGTTTGAACTAACCCATTACTCATCGTTACTAACAATAACTTACGTCTCTTTTCCCGCCGCGAGATTTACATAATTCAGTTAAATTAAAATCTTTATTGTACAAAATACATTAATTCTAATTATACATTCATTTTTTATTTTTTTTTTGTTTTTTTTTTTTTTTTTTTACATATTTTTTAAGTCTAAACACTCAATTAACTTTCCCGATATTTTTTTTTTTATTTGTAAAATTTTACAGATTATTATTTGAAAATTAAAAGCGTTCGCGTTTGTACGGCGTTTTTCGTCTGGAAACGTATTATTATTTTATGATTCTTTCGAGCATTTATTTTTTTATATTATTTTATCGTAATTATTTTTTAATTTTCATAACAGACGCGTATACCGGTTACGATTTTGTCATTTTCATAACGATAATTACAATTGTAGTTTTGTTTTGACATGTTTGCTTTATTAACAAAAATTATTACGTCCCGACTCGCACAATTGAAATGAATTTGCATAACAGATTGAGATAGTCGAGTTTCTACCGGAACGGTAAAAACTTATCTTGGTGACCCACATCGGTGAAAAATAACTCCGTTCGAGAATGAGATGATATTATAATATATTTAAATGTCATATTTACTGAGAACAATGAAAACGTTAAGCACTTTGAAATTAAGTTGTCTCGACACAAAAACTAAATAAGGCCTGGCAGTTGAAATAACTTTAGGATTAACTTGAGTCATCGCCAAACTTGAAAACTTTTCAACTATTTACAACTGACAACGGTCGAAGATTTGAAAGCCACGTATATAGAGTCCGCGAGATATGCAATTTTACGGCCGTAAATGTTTTAAATGTTATGTACCTATTAAAAAGCATTAAAAAGAAGATCCGTATTTTTTTAAAATTTTTTTTTTATGATTTATTTCCCCCGTGATTAGTGATATTTTTTTCCCGACCGTTTAGACTAAATTATAAATGCGTTACGGTAACAGAAATCGCCTATACTTCACAGTCGCAGGGGTTCTTTAATTTCAAAACACCGATTTTAACCAACGCGAGGTATCTGTTAGTTTATTAGGATCTTGGAAGTTCTCTGTGTTGTATGCTATCAACAAACAAATAAAAATTTCTATGAAATAAAAATAAAATTTTAAAAATCTAATCCCGACTACGGGGGAACAACAATTTCAAAACGAGCACAGTATATTTTTTTACCGCTTCCCTCTATCGATTGCACAAATGATATCTGCTTAAATTATTATCTACTAAAATTTCTACCTCAGTTATTCTAAATATTACGTTTGGTATTGTATATTAATATCTTACTAAAATGAATTCGCGGGGCATATAGTGACGATAGAAAGTGAAATCCTGCAGCAGAGCTGCGAAGACGTACGTCATTTTATTTATTCTACACCAAACGGTAATTTTTAAAGTTTACAAATAGTATTGCATATTTGCAAATAACACAAAAATAGGATACATAAAATATATTAAACAGAGCATACGTACGCAGTGATTTTTCTAAATTTTTTTTTTCAAATTTAGGTGGCCAATAACTCGAGGTGTATTATTTATTAGTCGGAGCATTCTATGCGCAGGGGTTGATTGTGTCCATAGAAAGCGCGACCAGAAGGAACGTAAAACAGGAGGGAGTGATGGTTTCTTGTCGAATAGGCATGAACACGAAAATTAATCGACGACAGAGGTTAAGGGCGTAAATTTTACCATTAAGGAGAGAATAAATGAAAACGTTTAGGATAGTACGAATCTCGGAACAGTTATGCGAGAAGGGTAAGGAATTTTAAGGAAAACAGCAACATAGGAACGGAGACGGTTTTGAACTCGGTCAATACGTAGATGATCACGAGCTAAGTAAGGGTCCGTGACGTTTTGAGGACGCGTTCTCTCACTGTTAAGTCTTGATGAGTGTGATTCGGAGATTTCCCGGATGGTTTTTCCTCGGCTTAATTAAAACGAACGAGTCGGTGGGGTTTGAGTGGCTTTACGTGTTCTCCGACGACGTTGATCCGCGTCTTTTCCACTAATTTTTTTTTTCGACACCATTACAACGACGATTCCTTCCTGATTATCGGTATTCAGCTCTATCTATCTCCTATATATCTGTATAGTATTACGAAGCCCGAAAATCGTCCGGGGATCGCAAATTGGGACCCGAGGACTCGCTGGAGATTCTCTCGGCGAGAGCTTTTATAGTACACTTTAGAGCGATTAAACGAGCGTTATCGCAAAAATGTTTTTATTCAGTCATCGTGAAACCGTATTGTATACTTTTTACGCATTTACATTTTATCGATAACAGCGGCTGCAGTGTTCAATCGTGCGAGGACGAAATCCGAACGCGTTTGCTTTTGGCACAAACCATTCAAATTTTCTAAAATGTCAATGCGCGCGAACAATAATATAATAGCGGCGTTACCTTACGCTTAAAGGAAGAACGAATATGCAGCTCTGGTACCTACGATACACAATAAAACGGCAAAACAACCGACGTGAAAACGAAAATCCGTTCACGAGAAAGACATCGGATACATCAGTTTTTCAATAGAATCTTTTATTACTCTATGTATATATTATTATACGTTTCTAACCGTCTACTCGGAAATTATCCTGTTGTTTTCACGACAATTACGGTGCCGAAGATCGAAAATCAAATTTCAAGACAAACTAGAAAAAGTCGTACCTTCTTTTACGGAATTAAAATCAAACTGTTAAAAGATGACTTGTTTCCAGGCTTTTAGATCCAAACCACTGAAAAAACGTGATGTTCTCAATATCCTCATTTCGGATTTCTTTCCTTATTTTTAATGATTACAATTTTCTTCGAGTACATATATAAATTTAAAACTGTTTGAAAAGTACCCGTGTTAAAGAATATTAATTTATGTAAAAATAATAAAGGAACGCGTGAGTGAAACAATAATTTTGGATTATTTTACTAGCGTTCTGCATTACAAAATATATTAAGAAATAACAGTAATCCTATAGGCCAATCCAATTTTCATTTATTCAACATTTTTCGAAAATTTTAAACCTAGTCGTGTACGTTTTTGATTAGACCTAATAAGTATATGTACCCTTTGACCAATTTAAAATAAAATAAAATTTGAATGTTGGAAAAACGATCAAACGTTTGAAAATAGTTTTTGAATAGGATAAATGACGACGAATTTCGTTCGGTTTTCAGAACTATTTTAATCGCACCGCTATACCCGATCCCCATATACAGCGATCAAATCAAGTTTGATTAAAAACCTTTGTTTCAAATAAATTATTAGTTTGCTAATGAAAATTGAAGTAAATTACTTCAATCCTTCATTGTTCGCGTCGATTTAATTTTTGTCGGTAATCGCATATGATATTATTATGAAAATTTTTTTTTAAAAAGTACGTATGGCTTCAGCTGATAACTGATGTTTTTGAGACCAAACGGGTACAGAATTATTATTATGTTGATACCAATACTTTTTTGTTGCATACAGTATATTATTTTGTAGAGTAAAATTGTATATGTTGTTGCATCAATGTTTCGTAATAAATAATAACTATGCGTTTGGTGGGTGAATTAATTTACGTTCGACCTATTCTGTAATTCGCGAATTAAAGTTAACAAAAAAAAAAAAAAAAAAGAGAGAGAGAAAAAAAGAATCGTGAGAGAGGTCATTGTTTTTGGAAGGTGTATACGTGGTACTGTTGAAAATTCAACGTAAAACACGTACTACGCGGGACAGTTTTCTTTAAAAGGGTGAGATTTTTTTTTTTTTCAATGATGAGAAACTTATCAACAAAGCGGCTTTCTCACTTTTTTGACAACCAATTAAAAAACTTAAAATTTTACAAATACGAACACAGTAAATATTAAAAAATCTAATTATGTTGGCGAAAACAAAAATTAAAACGTTGATTTACTACACAATATAAACTTTTTCTTTAAAATTAATAAAAAAAAAAAAAAAAAACCATCGTTCTCTCATAATCGTTTATAGAGTAATCTAATCCCACGCGACACTGATTTTCTGTTATCACACCGAAAAAGCACGTTTCAAGACACAAAATAGTAGATAATACTAAAGTGTGTAAATCATTTTAAACTTCTTAAAATATAATATATATACATACTTAGAAAGTATTAAACGTTCATGAAACTTCTGTAAAGTCGCCTGTTCAAAAGCCCTTAAAAAAATTTCAGTGTCACGTACATTCTTAACGTTTTATGTACGAGCCGACTGAAAAAATTCAACTGTTCTTACACTGTAAGCTCGAAAACGGCTGAAACCGATTCGAATATTTCATAAATAACCGATTGATAACATGATCTCGGTTATTTCTTTGAACGGATTTTTGAGGGTCGACGAAAAAAAAACAAATAGGGTTGAACACAAAAAATTATACGATCTTTGGATCTAAATCGACCACCGAAACTAAACTTTTGACGAAACATGTAGAAAAACATACTAGTCCGCTGTTTGCAATCAATACGAATAATTCGCTACGTCACTCAGAGTGTAATCAGATTTATAAGTTTTGAAACGGGCACTGACCGGATCGTTGGTAGACTCCAGCGAGGCGGCCAAAATTTTCAGTTGCGGCTCTTTGATCAGCTCGCTTTTCACCTCTTCGTTGAGGGACATGAACAGCAACGTTCGGGCGCTCAGTATTTGCAAACAGTGGTAACTGCATTGGCTGGACCTGCGACGGGTAAATTTTATTAAAATTTTATATACATAAAACACAACCGTTTTCACGCGATATCAATAGAAAAAAAAAAAAAGTCGCGACTAACCGATGGCTCGGCGAACACAGGCGTTTGCTGCCGATCACTCTCTTGTACAGCGTGAGGGAGTTGTGCAGCACGTTGACGATGGACAAGACGTTCGTGTCGGACAATATTCCTGTAGGACACAAAAACGGCACGTGTTCGGTTGAACGAAGAAAAAAGAAAATAATCGTTTTTTTTTTTAAATCGAGTGCGGCGAGTCGCTACAGTTTTCGAGGATGTGTGACGACGTCGCGTCAAAAGAGCGATAAAAAAAAAGAATCGCATCGTTATCGCTCACCGATCACGCTTTCGGCGGCATTCTTGCTGATTTTCGAGTTGCCGGACTTGGTGCTGAACACCTGATCGCCGACCAAGTACCGCCACATCGTGGTCAGCTTCTTGTTCGGACCCACCAGTTTCGTTTTTTCGTCTCCGGAACACGACTCGTCCCGGTTCGATCGGCTCGACCCGCAATGGTACTTGTTCATTCTGTACAACACAAGCGGCACGCGAACACACACGATCGCGCTGTTGTAAAATCTTCACTTTTCCGAAAGGCAATACGAAGGTAATGTTTTTAAAAAAATAATTGATAACAATAAAAGAACGTGGACTCCGAAAATCGAACGACGGCAAACGTTGAAAAGTGTGTAACGTGTGTGTGTGTGTGTGTGTTATACGAGAGTTCGTTCGAGTCCGTAAGGAGGATTTGAAAAAAAAAAAAAAAACAGCTTAGTTGATTAAAAAATTATTTATAAAACAGGAAATTAAAAAAAAATTAAAACCGTCGTGAAACGATATTGTGCGTACCTAAAACCAGCAAAAGATCGGACGGATTCGAATTCTATATTAATCGTCCGGAAAAATTTTAAGGAACTTATATAAAACTGATTACGTATTATTGTAATCGGTGTTGCCCGATCACGAGTGTTTGGATGAAAAATAATAGTGATTTACCTAAATCAACGCGTGGACGAAAGGCGCAAATATAAGTAATTAAAAGTGTAACTAATAGTAATCAAAAAAATTTATCGTTACAGCATCATAGTTGTAGTTGGTTAATATATGCTACAATTAAGATCTGAAATTATTATAACAATACTGTAACTCGAGTATGATTTACGTTAATTTCTAAGATCATAAAGTCAACGTTCTATATATTTTTATTTATGTATAATTTTGAAAAAAAATTCTTCGAAGATAAATTTTGATTTAATAACACTCTAATACGAAGTATAAATTGGTTTAAAGGAAACGAAAAATCAAATAACTGTACTCGTAATATTACAGTAACACGTTGTACACCTATGATGAATTAAAATACGTAAAAAATAATTGTACTAAAAGGCGAAAACTGATTTTTCGTCGACCATATTATTTATAAAATTGTGTTAATATAATAATTTTCTTATCCACTTTACGAGTATCTATAAACATTTGCGATTATTTTTTTGGCAAAACTATAATTCACACCGAGACTCGTATAGTAATAAATAAATTAATACTAGTATCACTTTATTCTATTTTGCGTGTTATTTAAGGAGTATTGATTATTTTGTTAGTCCTTACGGATATGATTTTAATTTTAAATTTACATCACGTTTGTATAACTTTTATGGACACTTTGAAATTATTGAGCAGAAATCTAGTTAAAGCTCACCGCGCGGACAACCCACAGCCGGTAGTTGTTTTACTTCGGCACGACACTTGACTTAACTCAGAAATATCCAAAAATGTATGAATATTCAACGCGTGTCAAAGACTAAAAACTTTGTATACACAGTGTAAAAAAAAAAAATTCTTCAAAAAATTCAGTAGGTACTATTCATGAACGATGTCTACGATGATAAAAATTGATTCAGAACCAACATTGGCGTATTTTTCATTCGGAGTATAACCTACTTTTTAATCGACGTGTATAACGAAATTGAAAAAACGCCGAGTGACGACCACTGGTCGGGCGAGTAGGTTGTTAGAGTAGCGATTACGTGTCTCGCTTTTTAAAACACATTAAGTTAGAAACTGTACGTTAAATTGATCGTAACCGATTTTATGTAATTCGAAAATGTCTTGAAATTTCAGAGGTCTAACGTCAAACGTTTAAAAAAAAAAAAAAAATGGAGCGTTTTTGAAGAAACGATGTGGTTAGGTTCAAGGGCGAAAAAAAAACCACACATTATAACTTCGAAAATAGTTCCTACGCTTACAAAATATCGATTTAAATTGAACAAAACTCACGCCGTTGTGGCGAGTTGTTACGAATTGGCGTTTGCGTAACAAACAATATTGTACATTTCCGTAAGAGTTGCGCCTACTATTTTTTGATATTTTATGATATTCGCACCCGATAAAAAAAAAAACGCGCAGTATTCGGCACATCCAGTTTCGAAAATCGTTTTCGAAACTGTGTAAACTCGTGGAAAACGAAACATGACTGAACGACGTTTCCGCCGTATTTCCAAAATTTTTCAATTTTTCTCCGCGCTTTTTCGTCGTCGGTATTCGCAAACATCCCGTCGATCGTCGATCATAACGCGACCGACCGATCGTAACGCGCGGCGGTGCAGAGAAATCGGTCGTGACGAAAAAAACATTAAAAAAAGAATACGCGGCGAGAGAATTTTATACTGAAAACGGTGCTGCTGCTGCGTTATTATTTTTTTTGCTTTTCGCGACTCACTCGGCCACGTATTGTGGATGATGCAGGTAATCGGATTCGACGGCTTTGGTGAAAGACACGTCGTATTGTACGGACACGTCGATAACTCGGTTGATCATCGCCATCGCCGTGAACTGAACGTGGTGCGTCCCTTTCAGCGCGCTCAGACAGACCTTCATCACCGAGCACAGTACCACGCTGAGTTCTTCCGTTTTCCCTCGTTCTCCGAACTCCGTCACCGCCACCTGCATCGCGCCAATCGAACGTATATTAATCGTTTGCGCATTATTGTTCGTATTCGAAATGCGTTAACATCGCGGAAAAATCGTCTCTGCGTTGAATTAAAAAATAAACAAACAACCGCGGCTGCAGACGGATCCGTTTTTGAGGGGTCTTCTAGTGTGGGCGATGAGCTGGTACTACTTACGCAGTACGCAAGCGAATCAGTAAAAGCACCCCGAGACGTCCCGTTATTATATATATCTCAACTATCGTTAGTCCTCACGGTGTGTGTTCAAACTTTAGCGAACGGTCTGATTTCGCTCTAGGTTCTGAAAATGTCCGCGAACACGTCGACTTGTCCTCGACAAACCCGTTACGCGGTGGCTTTTTCGATCAGAACTCTGATCCAATGTGCCCACAACGAATGCGAACGACGATTTTCGAGATACGTATTTAAAGGTTACTTGGGGGGAGGGGTTTTTGAAAATTAAAAATCGACTCCTATCTACGTAAATGGCCTGGATACGAAATCCACCGATTCAGACCGATTCAGACCCCCATCGACATTCGTATATGAAAATAAACGGAACGTTATCGGACGCGGTGTGCGTTACGTGGCATATCGATAGTATTCGGATTACTTTTTCGTAGAATTTCACATCGACTGTATAATATAAAATATGCGTCTAAAAGCGGATTATTATCGTTTATATTTTTATAATTTTTTTTTTTGTACAAAAAGATTGTCCGTTCTATACGTCGTCGGCGAAATCCCGAAAATCCGACATTTTTTTTTTGTCACCGCCTCTATACAGATAATCGAACAGATACCGGCGCCATTCAATTGTGTGTGTGTGTGTTTTCACCTTTTTTCGATTTTCGACGGTAATTTTGCGACTAAAAAAGGCGCGTCGAGTTCGCACATTAATTATATATTTTGCTATAGTGATAAAACCAAGTACCGACTTTGTGTGTTTTACGCTCGTTTTCGCGATAGAAATAAACGTATCGTTTCAAAGAAAACGTGGATGCCGTACCGGAATTCAATTAACTTAATTATATTTGAGCCTTAAAAAAAAAAAAAAAAGAGGTATTCCCGGTTATGACATTAGCTCTGTGTGTAATTATCGCTCGCGTCACACCGTTTCATGATTTAAAAAAAAAATATATATATATAATTAATGTAGAACGTTACGGGAAAATGACGCGTATGTGTGTTTTGCTGTTACTTAAACAAAATTAGTTGAATAATTTTTAATTAATTTAAACGCAAACTATGTTACAGTCTATATTATAAATGATAAAAATGTGTCAAAATCTAATAACGTATAGTATAATAATATACGATGAACACAGTATTGTAACGCTGTGTTGTGTTCGCTGTGCGGCATAATCTAATTTATTAATAAAATATTACGTACAACGCTGAATAATATTTTGACGAAAACACGCGCGACAAATACATAAATGTGTGACGTTTAAAACACAAACGGTTTGATGACATTAACAACAATCGTAACTAGTATATTGTTGTTTTTAAACGATTTACTTCGATTTACTATGTTTGATAAACACAGACTTAATATTATGAACATTTAAACGAACGCGCAAAATACAAGCCATTGGCCTAAATTATATTATTTTCGTCGAGTCTTCGAATTTGCATCGGAAAAAATGTACGTAAAGAAACGAACAATTCATTCGTTAGAATTTTTTGTGTGATTTAGGTACTATATTTTTTACAACGTTTTTGTATTGTTTTACAATGTTGTTTTTTTTTTAATAACAGACGAAACCAGCTGAAACTTTTACAAAATACTGAAATAGGTAAGCTACAGGTTTGATCTTATCTATCGAGTGTTTTTAAAAACTTTTAAACTAAGTATAGAACTTTTCGAAAATCAATATTTCCACAAAAAGTTTTGAACACAAAGTTGACAACATATAAATAGACGTATGCTACTAAAAAATTTTGAAAATCAACTGTCACAATTTTTTTTTTTTTAGTTGTTGGATAATTTTTGAAAGACTAAAAAATTTTCAAAAGTCCAGTAGACTTAAAGCGTGGAAAAAAAGTATTATTGAAAAACGGTGTAATTTGGTTACAAAAATAAAATTACACTCTAGATATATTGTGCAATTGATACTGATATCGTATTTACTTCTCGATGAACAATGGTCAAAACGGTTTGGAATTGTCACACGTTATTTAAATGAATATTTTTTACACGGGGACACAAATTTTGAAATTTTCTGATCATTTTTATTGTTAAACTAGCTGATCCCGCGCACTTCGTTGCCCGTAAAAAATGATAATTCGTAAAAAAAAAAAATCGTGTTTGTTCGAGTACTTTTGGGTGTAATCGCTGCAGTAAGCGCGACTCGGCCACCCTGGTTCGCGGACAAAGTGCCACCTCGGTAGGCCGTGTTCAAAAATTCGATTTGACGCAAGTTTTTGTACCTGGTCTGCCCGAACAACCGGTGGCAACCAATAAGTACTAATTTCTACTATATAATTGTTTCTCCTATAACCAGTAACGACAATACTGCGTATGTATTATACACTATTACATCGAAAAAAGATCCCCGGGTAAAGTACACTCTCCTTTATACACACAAATATTGTATATATATAATAGCGAACCCGGCGCGCTTTCTTTTTGTGATTCAATAACTCTTAAACCGCTCAACCAATTATTTTCAATTGTTTTCCACATACATACTTATACACACTTATACACACTTACACACGTACACGTACACGTACACACATACACACACACACACACAATTATATAATGAAGTTTAAAAATAAAGAAAATATTAAATAGACAGTAATTGTTATTTTTAATTCAGAACTTTATTTTCACTATTGCAATTTACTACATGAATATAATAAAACTTTGGTAGGGCTTAAATTTATTCAAATGGATAATATTGTGTGAACGAATCTACAAAAACTGCATGATGTTCCATAACTAAACGATTATTGATGTTTTCCATCAAACTGTAATTTTTTTTTCAAAAAATTTTTTTTCAAAATTTTTTTTTCAAAAAAACATTTTTTGTGCTGTAAACCTTCCCGGACTTTCAACGAAGCTATTACAAAAGATTGCATGAAAATCGGTCAAGCGGTTTTCGAGATCATTGAGGACAAACATACATACATACATTCATTTTTATATATATAGATTTGGTTTTTACCCAGGCGATTACAATTGACAATCAAGCTCGTTCAGAATCGAATTTTCTAACGCAATGATTTATCATTGCTTTCAGACATTAAGTAATACGTTTGAACCAAAACTTCCGAACCGGTGACCCGCGAAAAGCTACGTTGTCACTAGTACTCTGTCAAATACTACCCTAGCTAGCTAATGTGATCCCGCCTTTTTAAATTTTATCATTATGTTCTTTTTAGCTTTTGTTTTGTTTTTTTAAAGTCTGTTGTATTTTTTTTTTTTATATTACGGTAAGTACGGTATTACCATTGAGCGAAAACGGGTAAATATAACGCACCCCGCCGTTTGCTTTTTCCTTCGTTTTTTTCAAGTCGCCCATAAAACCGTCGCTCTATATTGGAAAAAAAAACGAGTTTACGATACGCGTTTAATTATACTCACGTTCAAAATTGTCTTTAACAAAGTGCATATGTGATGTAACGACGAATCGTAATTCATCTCCAGATACTTCAATATGTTCACAATGTAATTGTTCAGCCCGTTCAGTATGAATCCCATACACTCCACGTTGCCGGAGAGGCGAGAAATCACTTGGAACTTTCTTTCGATATTGTACAGCTTTAGCGCTTTTAGGTTTTTATGTTTAATACCTGTCGGAAATCAAGAATGTTAACTTTAAAACAAAACACAAACACTGTGCATCAGTAAATGTTTACAATGTATAATATAGTAAAACTTAAACAATATCCGTATTGTTAGAAATTAATAAAATACACAATAAACGACGTTATTTTAGTATTACTAGTAGGGGTAGGTGGTAATAGTATTACTTTAACGGCCTGCGAATGCGACGACAGAGTTGAAATAAATGACAAATAGATTCATATTAATGGCGAGTACCTGTTTTTTGCGTGCGATAAAATAAGTTGAATAATTGTAATTTTAGACGACAGCTCGTCTGTTGTATTGTAATTATTGCGATAACTGAAGAAAATTATGATTGTTGAAGTATACAATATATATATATATATTATAGAAATAATTTACTTGAAAGTTTTTAGATAACGATTTTGATTTTATCGATTCCAGCGACTGTACGACGATTTTCATGATATTTTGGCGAGTTTTTCCAACGTTGAGAATATTGAAGGGCGGGCGTTTAAAGATTGGCTCAATAAAAGAGATACCATAAAACAACCGTAACCGTGTAAAAGAATATACTTTCACTTCTCACGGAAAAGTTTTCGTGACTTTATTATCTGATTATTTGAAAAACAGTCAACACGAATACTCGGGGGTAAATAAATATTTATTTTGCGCAAATAAAATACCGCGGATTATTGTTTTGCATAAAAATACAAAATATTCATTCGAGAACAAAATAATAATTGTTACAATCGAATTTGGTTTTGAACGTAACACAATTTTATTAATAAGGCGGAAAAAAAATCTCTAATTTACGATTGAATAACTTCATGTTGATTGTTAATTTTTATAAACTATATATATATATATACTCGCGTAACGCGTCGAAATAATTTAAAAATTAAACACAATAGGCAATATTTTGCTGACAAATATGGACCATAGTATGCATGATGAACGGAAAGTGTTATGAATCATATTAAGTATTAGTGTATTAAAAATTACGGCTTTTTTCGACAAAATAAAATACATTAACATCCGATGTATTATGATACTTAAATTCACTTATTAACGTTTTTCAACCAATTTATGGCGATGATTACGTTAATATTACTCGTTTTGAGCATGAATTTACAAAATAGAATATTATGTTTTATAGGTATTTAGAAAATACATGTTAATACGGTAAGTTTACATTTATTAAAACACTATCCTTTTGCATTCGCAACTTACGGCGATCTTTAGTGAACTATAAAATGAGTTCCTGTAAAATACATTTTTCGACGTATTTATATTATATTCTTGTTGAAATAGATAAGAAAAAATTATACGGGCTTATGAATATATAATAATTTTTAAACAAATTTAATTTTTCGATAAGTTTGCTCACTTATAGACCCATCGTAACGTTCAACTGTTTTATAATTAATGTATTCGCGTTGTTATTGTTGTTCAATAATATTATAATATACTTTTGGCTCCAAACAGTTTTTTTAGCAGTCGGTATTTTCTAACGATTTTTAACAAAATAGCGTTACAAAAGTTATCATTAAAACGTATGATATTTTATTCCTCTATTATAGAAACTGAAAAAGTAGAATTTTTTTATTTATATAACTCAACCTAGCGTAAATTTTAAATTTTTGAGTAAACACTCTCTGAATTGTTCCATCAGTTTGTAAGCGTACACGTGATTTTTGCAAACCATTTACGTTTAAAAGTTTCGAGGCTTGGTACGGTGCCAAGGATAAGAGAATGTTTTCATTGTCCATTTTGATCACGCGTGTTACACTCATTATATAATTACGATTTTTTATATTCCGTGCAAATCGAGCAAAATTTTCGATTCCAAAAAAGTAGTACTAAAAAAGCCAAAAAAAAAAAAAAAAAAATCTATTTCGTTTTATGGTTTCTTTTCAATTAAAAGTTTTAATTTTGAAGTAAAAGCATTATAATTGTAATACAATTGTTGAATATACGACTAAAAGATTTTGGAAATTGCGCTTGAAATTTTTTTTGGTTTTTTTTGTTTCCAGTTGGAAAATCGCAGAAAATTGGTCATAATATTTGTTATTTTTTTTTTAGAAAATATTGTTTTACTGACTCAATTAAATTTTTAAAACTTGAAAATTTAGTGTATTACGTAAAACATATTGGTTTCCAGCGACAAATTGTAAAAAATATCCGACCGGTAGTTTCAAACAAAAGCCTGTAAAATACGAGTATCGATAAAACAGAATTGTTTTGCTTCGAGGCGTGACAGTGTTATATTAATTTCGTAGTTACGGGTTTGATTACTGTTTTAAAAATGTTTGGCATTTTTTTTTATTTGCTTTTTTTCAATCAAAAATCTCATAACTACCGTTTAATCCACTTTCCGGTATCCTATCGAGCTGAGATTTTTCTCAGAATCGTTTTTTCCAACGATTATAATCATTGCTTTCACGTATTTAAACGACACGTTTAAACCACCACAACTTCAAAACCGGTGACCAGCCCCGCAAAGCGTAGTCGCTACTCTTTTTTTTGTTGCATTTTTACATGGGTCAAAGCTGTGGAGGTTCAAGGCAGAGGAAACACGATCGCTCTACTTTATATTTTCACATATTTTTTATTTTCTGTACACAACGTATTTTGTCCTGCGTAACCGGGGGCATCCCTCCGGAAACTTGCATGTTGAACGACGGCCTACTGTTTTATAATACCGAAACGTTTAGCGCGTGGATAAAAATAAAACGTTTTAAAACTTACAAAATCGAAATTTCACTTTTTATTCGTTCGATTAGAAACGTTTTCCGGTGCTCTGAAATCGGAACGCATTAATAATAGTTTTAGACTCGATATTTTTATAATATACGTCGCACGTGTTATATAGGAAACGAGATAACGGAAATAAACGGCGAGAAAACGCGTTATACAAACTTTTTAGCTGCAGGGACGGCGGATGTACGAGATTCGCGAATTTTTTCGCGCTCGATCCCTGTTTGCGTCGAGCTCCGCGACAACGATGTTATACGCTGCTCGTTAGACAATACGAGAGCGAATCTGTTTAGCAGAACCGTCGTTTTCGCGTCGAGAAACGATAAAAAATGTCCCTTCGAATCGTAGGTACAAAAAGTAACCGAAAAATCGTCCGAAAACGTACGTACGAAAATTACCGTTTATGACGCCGCGTCGTCGCGAACGGACCATCTGAAAACGGATATATTGTAAATCACCGTAAAAAAAAAAAAGCTCTCTGTCGAATATTGTATAGTAAAAAAAAAAAACGTCTGGAATTTCGCCGCGTGAAAAAGGAAAGAAAGCCGTTGTCCAGTCAAATAGATATCCGTCGGCAAACCGATGAAAACCGCGCGAGTTTTCTCTACTCTCCGTGAAAATTCAGCGGACATCCGCGGGCAGTACAAACGCTCCCCATAAGCATCTCCGGCACACACACATCACACATCGCACAAAAACGTACGTTAGGTGTGGAAAACCACGCGCAGCTTTTCGAAACGACGAAGACGACGACGGCTCTTTTCGCGCGCGCACAAGTTTGACGTTGACGCGTCGTATACTACATTATACTCACGCGCGCGCATATAACGGTTTGTACACCGAGCGGAATGTCCCGCGAGGATTTACTAATTTAAAGTGGCAGCGTAATGCGAATTCCATTGCCCCGTCGGTTTTCATTTCGTAAATCTCCGTGTAGTACTGCACTGCACTTTGCGCGGTTTAGTTTCTTTTCGGTTTTTTTGTTCGCTCGATTGATGCGTCAATGTTCAAAAACGCGCACAAAAACGCGTGGCCGGTGGTAAACACTGCTGCGGCGAACAACTGAAAAATTAGAGACGCGAGTTTCCCGCGAGTTTCCCGCTAGCCTCGTCATATGTTTCACGATCGACCGGGCAAAAAAAAGACGGCTTCGCGCGACAATATTACGAGTACGGCGCTCTTGGGTCGTCTTGCTTTTGTAACGTGCGGAAAAAAAAAATGAAAAAAAAAACGTTTCGCGCGCGTTTGTCGTCGAACGCATATAAAAAAAAAAAGTGCAACGAGACGCGCAAAAGGTAACAAAAAAAAGAATCGGCCGACAACGCTACGCGGCGACGTTGTTTACAGACGTTTACAGACACTGTAGCAAGCAGACCGTTACGCCGTTTGCCCGGATTTCTTTTTTTTTTGTCTGGTCGTCGTACGTACGTACGTTGCCGGTGCGCATTTATTTTCGTGAGTACTCTGCGACATTTTAATACGAACGTCACGGATCCGCGGGAACGTACCGACGAGTTTATTCGATTTCGTACGTTGTAACACGATCGCGCGTCCGAAACTGCGGTGGTGCGATCGCGCCTCGACGGGGACGCCTTTCGAGTAAAAACTTCTCGACGCGTTTCCCGCCGGGAGAATAAAAAATCTTTTATCGATCAACGGAAAAAAACGCGGTTCGATTAATTTTTGTTTTTTTCTTCGTGAGAGTCGGTTATTTTTTTACAATAGGATCAAATTGTTCGCGGTGGTGGGGTTAACAACAATACGGGAGGCGGCAAAGTCGCGCGGAAAGTTTCATCGATTCCGAGCGAGTTCGGCGGTACTCACACTTGGGTCGTATAGTATAGAATTCAAGTGAAAACGTAGAAAACGGTTTTCAAGTATTCGTTATAAATATCGTGACTTTTTTTTACTTTTCGTCCTGACTGTAGATTTTCACGGTTTTTTCATTCTTACGACGATCGCAGTCAAACGTGAAAATATACCGTGATATTTAAGACGTATCAACCAGATTTCATTTTGTAGAAACCGTTTGCACCGTATCCAAGGTTATATTTAATCAACAGGAAAAGCAACCCTAGGCAAAAGCTCCGTAAAGCGTTCGTCTGTATAAAATTTAATTTTAATTTAATTTTCGTAAACATTAGTACAGTTATTTTAGAAAAACATAGAGATTTTGTAAGGAAAATTGTTTTTTTTTTTTTTCAAACACATTTTGTCCACCTTTATCGTATTACGTGTTTACTACGGTACCTCGTATATCGCAGTCGTTTTGTTTTGAACTTAAAAAAAAACCGTGACGTAAATCACATCAATACAATAGTGACTGTCGTACAAGCAATTTTTTTTTTTTTTTTTTCGTTCGAACTCGCGTAAAAGGAGTAAAACTAAATAGCCTTTTAAAAGTGCCTTTAACCGTATCGTTTTGTACGGTTAAAAGTACATACGTTTTCAAAGCGATCGGAAATCTTTAGTCTAACCGTGGGTCTTTTCCCGCCTCGTCACTACCACTGTGCAGACACAACAACATTACTCGAACATACAGATCGTTACAAAATATGTATGTCGAAAAACAAAAATAAACAAAAATGAGCACAAACAATAATACAATAATATTACAATAATATAAGAAAGAAAATAATGTATAATAATGAAAATAATGAAGAAGAAAATATTGTCGGTAAATATAAATAATAACACGTTCCCTTACCGTAATCGTTGACGCCGGGTTTTTTATCGATTTTCGTCTTGTTACACTGCGTGGACGTATGTGCATGTGTGTGCGTCCCCTCGTCCTGTTCAACGACAAAATAGTGTATCAAACATTTTTCGTCGCACTGTGTTCACATTATAATCGTCAGCATTCTGTGTATCAATATGGAATGAATACGACGAGGTTTTGCCGTACAAAAACAATTTTTTTTCGCGCAAACTTCAATAATAATTCTTACGTATAAAAATAACGCGTTTCTCCGCGTTTCAAAACAATAACAATAATAAGTAAGTATATTATTATTACACGGTACACGCGCGTACATTGTGCTGCGTCGTTGTTTGAAACTCGCGGAGCGCATACAAATCGCGTTGTAGAAATGAAAAAATTAAACCCTCGAGTACAAATTTGAGTACGATCGAATGGGATGAACTACAGTTTTTTGCTGCTCGCTAGAGGCGCATGTACGTGCGTTTAGAGAAAAACGCTAAATTTTTAACGCGAAAATTAAAAAAAAAAAAACCACATCCCTTACTTAAGAGCTACGTGTACGTCGTCTCGGTACAGACAAATGTGTTTGGTCGTGAAGTCGGTATTAGCATTTAAATCGTTTTTTATTCGAACGCGTCACAATAGAGCTGTCGGGTCCGACGTCGCTCAGGCTCAGATGAAAATACCGTATTCGTGTAGTAATAAAAATAGCATAGTTATCAGTTGTAAACGGTTATCGTCTGTAAAAGAATTACAAATAACAATGTTCTATGTCCCCGCGGACCACGTTTGCGGAAATAATAACATGGAATTCAACGTTCATTCAGGTAGCTTAGGTATTCCATAATTTCAAACTTTTTCTTTCTGCGGTACGCGCGTACGGATTATCAGATGAGAATATCATTCCTGATCGCGTCGTCGTTTGTCACATTAAAACACACATAGAGGGTAAAAGAAAACGCGTATTATAATTTTAGGTCTCGGACGGAAAAAATAATGGAAAAATACGTTTTACGAGAATACAGATAATTCACGAACGGCTTTGCGATAGTTGACGCTTTGATATTATAAACCTTATATTTTCTATACAAATATCTATTATTTTTACAAGCTATTATCAAACATTCTTACGAACCTCTTTTTTTCTCCCATCAAAACTTCCGCAAAACCCTTCGAACGTAATAATAGTACACAGTGCAAAAATATCAAGTTTCTCGTCTAGCTATCGTAATTTTGGATTTACGTGGATTACGAATTAGTCAGTGACTATGTTTTCATTAAGATTCATGTGTGTCGTGATGATATTATTTCACACGCGCGGGAGACTGGATTTTATAAGGGGTCGAAAAGATCACAGTTACCTTACTATTCGTAATTTTCGAAATTTTCTACGTAACATTTTTTTGTTGTCAGGCCTGTGTATTTAAACAAAAGTCCGTTTACCGAACGAACGCCGTCAAATGATATCTCACATACACAATTGAAACAATCAAAGTGCTATGTGTAACCCAAAACTGATCGAAATGATTTGAAACGTATATATTATATTATCACGCTTGCAATATTGCCACGTATTGTCAAATTTGTACACGAATCGTTAAAATCGATTCACCACTCATTCGAAACGGTTTTACGCGTACAATAACTGTTGGTAAGCAGCGACGTTATTGGTGATGGAAAGTGACGCGATTCAAAATATTGTACAGTGTAATAAAACAAGAAAAGTATTGAAATCGACTATCGAAGTGAATAATGATTTTGTCGATCTCAGTCGCCTTAACTTTCGTTATAAAAAGGCGAGATATTTATGTTGTTGTGTTTATTTTTTTTTTGTTAACACCAGTTTTTTTTTCCCATAAAACCGTTCGTATCATCCGAACTAATGCATACACGACGGATTTGAATATATCGTTGAAAATCTCATTAAATCTCCGCTAAGAATGCATATATAATTTATTTCGAACTAACCGTTTCGGACGTATAAAAATAATAACCCAAAAGTTATATAAACAATCGTTATAGAATCGTTTCAATTTTATCCTACTAAGAATGAGTGTTTCTAAGTATTAAAATCAAAGGGCAGGGGGTGTACACTACGGAAAAATCCACATCAGCTCCGTACCAAATAAGTTACGCGCAAACAGATTATAAAAAGGGAGATATTTTAATTTTTTATATTTTTTTTTTTTAACTCGAGTTTTTTCCATAAAAAAAACGTTCGTCCATCCGAACTAATGCGACCGATTCAATGTGCATCGCTGAAGAGCTCGTTAAATTTCTGTTCAGGAATTATTATAATGATATTTTATTACCGATTTGTTTTTTTTTTTTTTTTTTGATAGAAAAACCAGAAACAAAAATTTAAAACGTTTCAATTTTATCGTACTAAAAAAAAAAAACGTGTGTCGCAAAAAAAGAAAATCAAAGGCCGGGGTGACGTGAAATTTACCGGTAAAGTTCAAACGACAGCAGCAGCAGCGGCGTTTGTCGCACGGGACCCCCCGTTTTGAGGGCGCCCGTCCCACACGTTCTAACGCGTATACTTAATATTTTACAACAATAACCATTTGTTTTTTGTGTTTTAAAAAAAAAACGTGCAAACGTCAGTACACTACGGATCAAACGCACGAGTGTTTTTGTGATGTCCAAGAAACGATTATTCCGTCAACAACGTTCGAAGAAAATGTTTTAATTGTGAAGCTAATAAAAAACAACAAACGACGGCCGGAGCGAACTAAACCAGGCACCTCTTTCCCATTGGGCACTTTGGGCACGTGCCCAGGGCCCCGCGATCGATGGGGCCCCCTAGCTCCTGCCAGATCACCAACCGATAATCGATATTTATTACCGTTGCAACTAATTTGTTAACTTCACTCGATGATTTTATTGATAACCTCAGGGATAGATTTGATGGCTTCGAATCGTCCGCCGAAGAAAAAAATCCGGGATCTGACTACGAGGACCTATCTCAAAGAACGAGAGTTAGAAGTTCTAAAAATAACAATAATTTACAGTTAAATTGATCTAGACTTTTTCTTTTTTACCTGTTTTAATAAAATAGTGTTCTTACCAAGTCGTAGGGGCCCCATTATACCAGTGGCCAGGGCCTCAAAAAGGTTAAAGACGGCCCTGAACTAAACATGCTCGGCGTTATTTCGAAAATACGGTTAAATAAGCTCATGCATGTAGAGACTCGTCGGCAACCGCTTTTTTTCCGTCGTCCGATACGTCCGAAATCGGTAAATATAACGGCGTCGAGAAAAAAATACATATATCTTCGAGTTGAGAACTCAATTTTTCGAAAATCCGCATCAGCCCGGAAAAATGTTCGACGTTCCGAATATTTTTGCGTGGCCAACTATGCGGCCGTCGGAGGCACCGTTTTCGCACGTAACAACAGTATTATTATTACCGACCGCGCGACGGCAGCAGCAGCGGCGGCGGAGAGGCCTCCGGGCAGGTAATTAAAATTTAATCAATTGTTGCGCCTACGCTCCAGGGTCGGCACGGAAATTCTTACCACCACACAACACGGCGCGGTGCGCTTTTTCGGGCCACTTTGTAAACGATTATTCTGTTGACCCGTGTGGCGGCGACGCGGTGAAATTTTCGATACGTCGATTATCGGCTGCGAAAAATCGAAAAACGAAAAAACCCCTCTTGTGTAATAATAAAAAAAATAACGCGTTATTAAATCAACGAAACGGGGGGTATGAATCGTGAAAAAAAAAAAGCCGGGATCACGGGTCTCTACACAGTGGCGCAACTAGAGCTCAAATCTTGGGGGTGCTAAAAAAGAAGTTGGGGGTGCTTCAGCACCCCATAGCACCCCCGTAGTTGCGCCACTGTCTCTACAGCAGTGGCGTACCATGGCCCCCCCCATCAGCTGTATAAACTTTTATGCATAATTTATTATATTGTTTATTTTATACGTATGAAAAATTCGTTGAATTCGCTTTTGCTCTTAATTCTTATCCATATTATGTAGTTGTATATATTAGTTTTTACTTTCTAACTCTGCAAAACGAACAGAAAAACTTAAGTCTGTTATAGAAAGTACTGAAATTTCAGAATCTAATGAATCCAGTTTAATTAAAAAAAAAAAAAAAACCTAAAACTATCTGTAAAACCCGATGGGTTGAAAGGCACACAGCTTTATTGACTTTTAAAGAATTATACTATGTGTATATTGTTACTGCGTTAGAAGAAATAAAATGTGGAGATTCGAGCAGAGAAACATCAAGTTTGGCTACAATGTTAGAGTGTGCTATAACAAAAAGTGAATTTTTAGTTGCGTTAGAACAGTGGCAGTTACTTGTTTTTCTTACACAATAAATTTGAGTCAAATTTTACAGAGTAAAAAACAAGATTTGTCAAAAGCTTTAGCTGATGTCACTGTAGTAAAGGGAGGTTTAGAAGCTGTTCGTGAAGATGTTGACAGCTATTTCAAAGAAATATTTAATGAAGTGACTTCAATTGCTAGCAAAGTAAATGTTGAAATAAAAACACCGCGTGTATGTGGACGACAAACAACTAGAGTAAAAACATACAAAGCAGTCCTGAGGAATACTACCGAATATCAATTTTTATTCCTTTCCTTGATAGTATTTTACTACAACTACAAACTAGATTTAATCAGCAACTGAAAGAAGTCATAGAAGGGTTAATCCCTGCCAATTTTAGTGCATACAATAATGACTCCATATTAAGTGCTGTATGAAAATTATCTTCATGAAAAAACCTAAAAGCGGAATTAACTATGTGGCGAAACCAGTGGAAAGACAGTACAGCGGAAAAACCAGAGTCAGCTTTGGAAGCTTTACGTTATTGTACAAATGTATTACCTAATACATATAAAGTTACTACTCCAATTATTTGCAACTACACATCAGCGACACCAGAACGCACATTTTCAACTCTTAAATTATCGAAGAATTATTTAAGATCGAACGAACGAAAAACTTAATGGGTTAGCTATGGCAAAAATAAACAAATCTGAAACAATCACAGAAGAAGAAGTAAGTGTTTTCATCAAAATCTCATCGACGCCTCTTATTATTGGATTGGTCAAAATAAAGTTTGTAAATTTAAATTTAATTATAATAAAATAAAAACATGTTAAACTTAATATAAAAATGAATTTTTATTATTATTTGTTGATTATGTTTTTTTAGTAGGCCTAACCTATTTTGGATTTGGCCACCCCCATTTTAAAATCCTGGCTACGCCACTGCTCGGCACAGGGTAGTTAGTTCGACGGAGTAGCGTCGCTTTGGGCGAGTCGCTGTAGTAGTACCTATTCTATATCCCGTCAAACTGCACCGGCCACGCGACCTGTTGTAGACCAGAGTGATCCAGTGTCTTCTTTTATAAGATTTTTTTCACGACGATTTTTCGTACGATCCGAATCTACGCGTTTTTCCGCTCAACACCACGCCGTAACGCCCCGCCCGTCTGGCGTTTGTGTGACACACGAAAACCACGCAATTTTTTCACTTTATTCACCGAAAATTCTAACAACGGGTCGTCGACACCGTCTACATTTTGTTTTCAATATTTTTCACTATATATAGGCATATAATATTGTGCGACGATTGTATCGGTAGGACCCTCCGTCCGCGTCGCTGCGACGCGTGTAGCCGACGCGTGAAAACCGCATCCGAGCCGATTCCGCGCCACGTCCAAAATATTACTATAATACATAGGTAAACGGTCGACCGCCGCAGTAATAACAATAACGGACTGGCTACCTATAGAGGTCGTAATGTTTTACTACCGTTTTACCGCGACGCGTGATTTTTATTTTCAATTTAAACGCGTAATTTATCGCGAAAACGTGGAAACGATTGTCTGTGAAAAAATGTGTTTTGTCGAGCATATACGCGATAATTAGACCGAGTTGTATTATCGCATATTTATTCAAATGGAAAAACGTCTGAACTACGAACGAAAAAACTACTGGTCAAAACAATCGACTACGTATTTTAATTTGGCTGTACGCGTCTCGTAAGTACCTCCCTCAGAAGGATAAAACCATAACTAATAATTGATTGGACCAGCAGCGTAAGTCTTCGAAAGGATAATACACTAAACACGTAAATAAAAAAAAACTTCGGAACTATATATTATCTATGCGGTTAATACGATCGTTACGAAATTGATAATCTACGTAATAGGTAACGTCGATCTCTTTTTGATTTATTTATATTTTTGTTAACATTCGTTGTTACAACAATCGTACATCTAGAAGTGTCTAAAATTAGAGATCTAAAATCTAAATAGCCAACACTTAATTCTGATAACGAATTCCAGCCGTTTCAATCGCTTAGCTAGGGGTTTGCTTTATTATACAATATAATTTATCTATTATCATACATAACAGCATCATCGGCAAATCGAACGAACTTACCGCGAGAGTTCAGATTTAATAAATATACGAGTCATAACAGGTCCTAAGACTGTTTCCCGCGGGACACCAAACGAAGTTTCGATTTCGTTACTTGTAAAGTTGTTTTTGATTGTTTTCCGTTAGAAATTCGAATAAATCTAATGGAACCGCCAAATTCGAGTTTTTTATCATCACGTTTTGATCGACGGAATCAAAAATCTCTCTTCGGATCAATAAAAATCAATTACGTTTTGATAACGACCGCCGCCGAACATTGAATATAAATTTAAACGCGTCTCAAAACTTTTGGATTTTTTCAAAAAAAAAAGCGTGGGACCTAGCAAACAGCCGCCAAAGCCGATCGATAAACTGTTAAATTTTCACATAATACGTTCTGCGCCCAAGCCTACCGTCGTGTGAGTGTCTAATCTGTTACGTACTTCGATTGCAGATCGAGCGTAGATTTGTAGAGAGAAAAAAAAAAATTAAATAAAACCAAAAAATATTAACGACTGTGTCATCCGAATCATAATAATAAAATAACGCGGAGGTTTAACATTTTTTCTGCGGAGCGAATGACAATTATTATTTTAGTTTGCCGACGAGCGATACACAGAAAACCGGCGTTTTTTAAAGACGTGAAAATCGTGTTTTAAGAACCCTCGGAATATTATAATAAATTATTACGACCGCAAACGATAACGTTAAAAAATTGTTTACTTCATCGCTATTGTAGACTCGCGGTTAGGTAGGTATATAGTTATTCGGTTGTATAGGTTATTCGGTTCAGCGGTTTTGAATTTTCCGAAATCGACGAACGGATATTTTTCGCGGAGTTCGCGATACGTTAACTCAAAAATGTCCACTGCATTGAATTGGAAAATATATACGTATATATATATATTTTTTTTTTTAGCGTAACCTACGTCGTAATCAAATTTTTTTTTTTTCCAAGATGTCTCGACAAATCTACGAAAATACCGAAAAGTCAACGTAACCGCTGAATTCGGAACAGATACATATACAGTAGTATAATACCATAATATACCAACAAATAACAATATTATTTATATATTTTTATGAGTTGGCGTCGCCCGTTCGCCGCGGTCGTTTGACCTCTGCTTACGGGACGGATGATTTTCCGGAATCAACGGACGAATATTATTTTTCCGCGAAGTACGAAAATTCCGGTAAAGACGCGGGGGACGAACTTTCGTCGGAAATTGTTTTCATTTTTTCGACTTTTACTGATTTTCCCCGGAAAATTCGTACTTACCGGCATACATAAATATACATATTAAAATGTTTTACGCGAAAAATCTACGTCGGGGTCTGATAGACTGCAGCACTCGTCCTGTTCAAAAAAATATTTAAAAACGTTTTCTTTCTTCTTATGACATCGTATTCGTTTTCACGGTGAGTTTGCGGATTTTTTTATCACGACGCCGAGCCACGACCGCAGCAAGGTATTTATGTTTTTGGCATTCGAGTCTACGAATCTAAAGTATGTGCGGTGAACACGCTACGGGTGTATTATTTTGATTTGTTCGAGAGCAATATAATAGCGGGTAAATTAACAGGGGCGGCTTCAGAGATGTGCGAGACTCTTAAAAAGACACGATTTAACACCGTGATGATATTCATACAGGTTTCAACGACATTCCACAGATTCCGATCGTCAGCGAGGAATATGTACAATTTAGTTGTCGCAATAATGTTTGTTTTATTTTTTTTCTGTCAACAACTTTTCGTACGGAAGAAGGAATGCTCCGCTATTGAAAATCGGTACCTTTAACGACAGGCGTACGGTCTCCGGCGGTGCTTTATGGTCGGAGATTTTGTTCGCCTACACTTTGAGTCGAACCCCCAAAAACAGATTGGGAATTTCGGAGAACTTTACGGCGAAAAATTTGAAATTTTAAGATTCGCGATGAAGTTTTCGTACTGGAAGGAACGCTCCGCTGTTCGAAATCGGTACCTTCGGGTGATATTGGGCGCGCCTATTGACGACTCTCTTGACGGCGCTTCGAGGCGTCTCGGATTCGAGCGTTCAAAATCGATAAAGTGACGAAAAAACCAACGAAAAAAAAAAAACCGAGCGCGATTCGCGGTAAAACGTTAAAAATTAACGCCAGCGCGGTTTTTTGACACGATCCGTTGTGGGATTTTTTCGGGCCACGATTTCCAAAATAACTGCTGAACATTGACGACTAGCGGAAACTCAATTTACCGAATAAACGACACACGGGATGGATAAAACACGCTTGCGTTTAGAACTGCGCCCAAAAAAAAATGGCTGTTTCGCCGCGGCCTCGTTCGTGGGAGGGCTGAACCGCCGACGACAGACGTCCGGCGACGCGGCTAATAATTATTATTATTTACCGTCGTTTGCGGGCCGCAACTAACAACCAAACTCGGTGATAATTCTATTCGCGGCATCAACGTGACGCATTTTTTTTTTTTTAATACGATTGTTACCGATTTGGGATTCACGAATTTAACGCCGCAAAACGACGTCACCGACGTCCGGAAACTTCGAGAAAAACAGCATAGTTTTTGTGTTGCGAAGAAAAGAAAAAAAAAGTATCGACGGTTAGGTCCCGGCACGACGCGTTTATAAAATTTCATCGGCATTTTACAAACGAGCGACGATTATGTACCGGGCAGACGTATCAATAACAGTGTCGGAAATACTTGAGATCTTTGTCGATTATTGATCACGAGACGTTTACAGCCCGTTTCGTATCGTTTCGCCCATTTCTCGGCCACTTCATAACAGCACTTTGGGAACAATTCGACAGCTTTTGTTTGGTAGAAAACTTTTACTGTCGATTGTAAAACTTTGATTCCAGCTTGACGTCATGTAAATAGCTGATGTAAAACATTCGACGGTCGTCGGATTTCACGATAGCGCACCGGCGGTAACATATCACCGGCAAACACATTTCGACCACAAATCGATTTAAGAGCTCAGATTCGGTGTAATATGTGACACTAAGTGCAAGCGTTTTTATTTTTCCGTCACATTCGTTTTCTGTAAACTCGGGTGACTCAAGGCCAAGCGAACCGCCTAAAACAGTGGTTAACCGCAAAGTTGACCAGCGATACGTATACATTTGAATAGTATATTTCTAATAATTCGCTTGTAAGTTAAAACCGTACGCTTGAAATATCGTTCCAATGCTGCAATCATCGCTGTTTGTTCGATTCGTCGTAATTTCCGGTATCTTATACATTATTTAATATCAATATGAACAAAAAAAAAAAAAATAATACTTTGAATTTATTAAACAAAGCGTAATTACCTCTAATGATATTGGAGTCGACAAAATTTTGTTTTGCATAATTACTGTTCTACCGGCGTTGACGAACAATACGAAACATGTTTTTTGGTTAGTTTTTTGTCTAAGCGACGCGCGTAATATCTACCGTAAAACATTTCGGTTTTATATTGACTTGATATTAAACGCGAAAACTTTTTTATGGTAAACAAAGAAAAAAACAAAGTTTTCGAGTAGAATATTCCATAATACTTAAATCAATACGATTTAATATTATACGGCCGTTATAATACAAAGTTGGTATAGATTAAATCTACTCTCCGCCATCCAGTGGTGATGCAGGTATACGGCCGTTTTCTGCTGTATTGTTTGTGACAGGACATTTGTTTGGGCTCTCAGAGAACTCTCATGAATATCGGAAGAAGCGCGATAATCTCGGTAGTAGGCTATTTTATTCGTTTTTTATTTATTCGAAATTCCCTCTACACGTTATTGAATCTTAACTACTATAATTCTATGTAAAATATAATTACGTTTAAAAGACATTTTTTGCCATCCCGACACGAATATGCGTCTCGTAACTTTATCAAAAAAAAAAACCATATCCTTATTTATTTCAATAAAATTCAACGACGTATTATATTAGTAATGCTTTTTTTTTTTTTTTTGCTATACAAAATTCGTTATTCTTACCGTTTCGAAGCTTTTGAAACTGATCTTGCTCTTGAGCGACCAAACGGAACCGAAAAAATCGTCCATGTTATTATTGCTATGATGGTGTTCGTCTGCCATGTCGGTTTGCGTGAATTTCATCTTTCGAAACAGCTTTGAAGACAGTGTCGGTATGTCGAGCGGTTTACCTGTTCGATCGGAATAGACTATTCTTTATGTTATTGTGTTGCGAGAACGTTTTTTTTCGTTCCGCGACGGGTCGATAACAAAAAAGCAATTACTTTTCGTCCGAACAAACGCCAAAAACGATTACGACAGTTCTTTTAAAATTATGTGAAACTATTGTATGCTATAAACTTCATTATTTCATAAAAGGGCACTGCATATCGGCGCTCAATTTTCACAACAGTTTTGCGTACGTCGAAGCGGCTTTATTTTTAGTGCGAAATAATTCGTTCTACGAATATTCCGGAGACGACCGTAAAACGATAGTTAAACAAACGATTCTGGGCATTAACTCATTTAGAGTTAAAATTAAGTTAAAAGGTCGAGTTAGTTTCAATGAACATAACCAACACATTAATTTATTTATTTCGTTAACTTTTTTAAATTAGACCAAAAAAAATTACCAAGAAGAGAATTTCATTGGAAAATACGAAAACAATTTTTCTCACCGTAGGAAATGTTGTCAAACTAGAAGACCACGTGAATTAAAAATATAAACTTTTATCTTTATTTTATGTTAAGTTTTACGGTCGGTTAACTTTTTTTTAATCTAATTAATGTAAAAATCAACCTTTTAACTTTTTGTTTTTTATTTCAATCAACTCCTCAAGAGTCGAAAAAAAGTTGGTAACACGGCCAGCCTTAGATACGAACAATGCGAGTTATAACGAAAATTCGCCGTCTGATACTACACATATCTAGGATACCTTTAATGATGGCCGTCGAACCAGACAAAATCCTCCAACAGTCGTTGATCATGTGCACTTGTATGCGCAACAACGAGTCCACGATGTCCGACGGGGAAACGTCCAAAGAATTTTTTATGCATATTTTCGCCCCGAACTCGAGAAGATCCAACACGCAGTTCCATGAGATATCCGGTTGAACGATGGACAAATGGAGCGGTGTGTTCCCGTACACATCCTGAAAAAAAAAAAAATTACAATATATACACAACAGGTGTTATAACATGACATTTATACTAATATATAAAAACAACGTGGCTAATTTTGCCGAGTCGTGATGTTTGTACTCGCGTTAATATTGTTTTTATTTCGTTTACAATCCAACCGATTAATTAATAATTCTCGCGTGCTAAGGCGAGCCCGTTGAATTTATTAAATAAATACAAAAAAAATATTACATAAAAACTATAAAACACCAAAGTCGGTATAATCGAAATGAATAAAAACATAATAATAATAATAACGCGCTCTGCAATAACACTGTTATTATCCGCGGGCTCATCGACGGTTTTCCGAGCGCAGCGATCAAGAAAGTGTATTGTTTTTGCGGATTTTCTTTTTTTCCGGGTAACCGCTTTCACGGCGAAAGGGCTATCGAAAAACGTCGCGGCGCGAAAAGTCTAGATTTGGATGGTTTGACCTTACTGCTCGAACCGTTTTTATTATGAATATTTTTTTTGTCCAAAAAAATGTCTTCGGAAAACTTTTCGAGCGATTCTCTCAATCACTTTTGAGTGGCGCTCCGATCTTTACGTTGAATACCACCGAAAAAGTTTCGTTTTACCTACACTTTATTCGAAACAATTTTTTGACATTTTGATTTTTTTTTTACTTGTCCGCCAGAACCGACGACGATGCTTCGGAATATTACGATTGTTCGTGTTTTCGTGTGGACGGCGAGCGATCTGATCGTAACAGCACGACAAAAAAAGTAGGCAATACTACGGACGTTATTAAAATACGAAACAATTTATATAAAAAGTTCAAATATTTGGCTAGTTTATTTCGGTCGGAACCGTTTTTTTTTTTTTTTTATTCCGAACCGGATACCTACTACGTGGTATATACACGGCTAGGGTAACGAACGGTTTCGAAGAGTTTTGAAAAACGTCTATGTAGGTTTCGCGCTCCGACAGTCAGTATTGATTGTTTATTTCGGCACGTGGTGTTGTTTGAGACCAGACGTCTTGTTGTTTGAGATCCCGCGAGAGGGTGTCGGCGGGCCCCCGTGTCCGAAAACGAGGATTACGCTCGCGTCGCGTTTATCTCTTCTTCGACGACCGTGTCGAATGTCCGTGTCCGATAATCGGTGCCGAGACTTATCCGGATTACTACGGCGTAGACGGATTTGAGATTCTCCGTGCTGTCGATGAATTTCAGAAATTTGACTATTGGGGATAGTTTCTAAAATTTTAAACGTTAATTTACGCATTTTTTTAACTACGGATATTGGTTAGGTTTCAAAAGAGTGTCGTAAAGTAGCTGAGAAAAAGAAAAGGATTTGTTTTTCTATAATACAAATGGATAACAGTTGATAAAACGCACGAACATAAATACCGCAGCTCTTTTCACGAGTCGAAATCGACGGAAAAATAATTAATACCGCGATGGATTATCTTTCGGTCGGTTCTAGAAATGTGTCCGACTTACTACATCACTAGAGCGGAACGAATAGGACGCAGCGTTATCGTGGAAATATGCGATTTCAAACATTTTTTTGGTGTGCTAATATTTATGTAAAGAGCCCTCCCTCGATATAATCTATTTCTGTGTATTTCTTAAAACGTTTGGAGTGTATAGTCCTCTTTAGCCTCCCCCTTCAAAATTGCGTCCAAGTGCGTCACATTGTCTTTAGGACGATTTTTTTTTTGTTTCCCCTAATTGCAGTTCTGCAGTCGACACTTTTTCGGTCGGAAAACGTAGGTACTCCGAATCTCAACGACAACGAAAGAAAATCCTTTTATTTTTAAAATTAAAATTTTTTTTTTTTTTTTTAGTTAGGTACTCCTAAAAGTGTTCCGATCGACTCGAAATATATTTCACACAACGTCAGCACGAATGGTTGAGCGCGCATTCGCGTGGAAAGTTTGAACGGTTTGTAGCTTTGAAATTTTTGAAATATGTATATAGTAAACATTCAAAGTTGTCGTCTCGGCATAAGAACCTTTAATTTTTAGTTTTGATATACAATTCAATCGAATATATAGGCCTTTCGTATTGTAAAAAGTGTTTCTAAAGACGGAACTTTAGAAACGATGTATGAGGTTCTGTTCGATTAGGTACATATATTTACATATACATATTTATCAAATTTAGAAATATTCGCGTTTAAACAATATTGTATTGTTTGTACTGGCAAAAACGTTGAAACCGCGTTATTATGGATCGAGAGAGAACCGTTGATATAAAATTATTATAATGAATTTCAATAGAATTATTGCCGCGTGCGTGTATGTATAATAACGATATTACGAAGTATTATTATATGTCAATGTTTTTATAGTGATACAAGAGATTGTACGTTTTTCATAATACCGTGCAGGTCCTATAGCTATAGTTTTATACACGTGAAAGGGATTTCGCGTTATTGAAATAATTTATGAGATTTTAGACGAACACAAAACGGGGAAAGAACCAATGAGTGAAATATTACTATTAATATGATATGTGGGGGGCTGCTTTGTGTGCACTATGCCGTCGCTTTTCAGACAAATCTCGACTCGAGCCGATGCGCATAAATATATACAGGTACGTTTATTCCGCGAATAAGCTGGTTTCCATAATATTATTATGTAAACGACACAACCAGGTGTATTTTATTCTCGTACGATAATAATTAATAAAGTTTAAAGCACGCCCCATTATATGTTATAACAATAATTATTGTACATAGTGGTTTTGCCAAGAAGAATATATAGTTTTGTGCAAAAAAAAAAAATTATTCAATTTGTTCTAAATGGTACAAAAAAGAAAAAATGAAATGTCAACTTTTTTTTTTTTTTTTGATATTTTTGATTCTGATGGTAACGAAGAATGTATTGGTTTTCACACGATGTGTGTTTTTTATTTTTCATCAATATATAGTAATCACCATAACTTCTTCAATATTTTAACTCCGATATTTTAAGCCAGTACCTCTAACGATAGGTACCTAAACGGATGGTACTCTGTCGTGTCATAAATTTAGGCGTGAAAAAATTAAAAAGTTAAAAAAACTAAGCAAAAGTTAAGGAAAACGCGTTTAAAATTACGGCAACCGTATTTTTGACATAATCGATTTAGAATTTTGGCCACAACTTCCACAATAATCGTCGAACTGAGCTGGAACTATCACACGATTTCGAAAGATTCGGGTTTTATACGAATTTCGAGAAATTTTGAAGATGTTTGAGCCAAGTATAGAACTTTGAAAATTTCAAAAATTATATTTTTTTTTTTGTAATTTTCGTTCGACGAAATGTTTAATCTTCAACGGAAAGTTGTCCCTTTACTATTTCTGATTTGTATACCAGAACGCGTGTTTTCGTTGATTATACAAAAAGCACCACTACAATCCCTGCTGTTATTCAGCACTTATGGGCCCCGCACATCTGGATACGAAAGCGAATCTGTAAAAACTGTAAAAACACACATCTTTCGGCCTTAATGTATCCATGCCAAAAACGATAAAAATCGCTCCACTCTATTACTAATAAAATGAATCATTCCGCATTATGCATATGGTTTTATCGACGAAAAAATAGCCCCGTAACGATTGCCCCATTCAAAAAAAAAAAAAAAACTGTTAGTTTTCCAAATTTAAAAACGTATTTCTTATAAATTTAAATAAACATCGAGTGTAATGATCCATAATTTTTAACCGGAATTACATTGTTGTGCGGTAATTTTTTTATTTCGAAATATATTTAAATTTATCGGTAAACTTGTTGTGTTTCGTAAGATGCAAACTCGATCGAAATTTTAAAAAATTTCAATTAAATATATAAAACTTTGAAATAAATACAAATCCGACTACTCACTGAAACGCTTTTTTTTTTTTTTGTAAAATTAAAACGTTCTGGCGCGATGCGTTCAAAATAAATGTAAAACGCGCGTGGGATATTATATCGTATAACCTTTCAAAACCGTGATCCACTCAAACCGGTAACATAATATACTCATACCGTATATTTTTTTAATAACAAATTTTTTTTTTTCTATTTAAGTGAAAACACAAAAGAAAAGGACGAACACTATTTCATGTATTTACCGGCGGAAATTTTTTCATTTTTCAACGGTAGTGTACACCCCCTACGAAAAGTTATAAATAATTCATTTTTCGAAATTCTATCTACCGTAAATGTGTACGCGAGGCTAAAACTCACACGGGAATACGTGTTGCGTGTCGGATAGAAACATAATAATGCGCGAACAACGTTGTGAAACAATTGAAAATTCATGGAAAATAAATTTGCTGCTAATGTCTGGGTAACAGCGATGTTAAAACTGTATCGAATGAATAAACGCGATATGCTATACTATAATATAGGATACGGAGGGATAAAATACAATTAGAAACAATATAGTTAAGGTCTAGGCGCAGTAGTACACTGAACACTATTAAATTTTCAAAAAAACGTTTGTTTTTTTTTAATAAAGTTTCAATTTAAATAACAGCGATTCGGTCGAATAGTTTTATTCGGTTTTATTTCGTCGAAATACATTTTGTCGCTGTATAGCTCTGCTGAAAATCCATATGAAACCTCACGTCATAAATTTCACACCGGTTTCGACCTTAAATCATCAAAACGATTCGATTTTTTTAGATGTTCACCGTAGGCTTTTTGTCTGCACTATTGAATGGAGTGTGTAAATTTCAATTCGATTTTATAAGTACATAAATCTATAATTGTCTGCCTGATATATAAATAAAAAATAAAAAATTAAAAAAAAAAGAGAGAGAAATTCGCATAAGCCAATAATTATTATAACGTCGTAAGTAATGCGACTTTTCAAAGTACACATAATATATTAGGCGTTCATTATTATTGGTTCACTTAACAAGTATAGATAGATAATATTATGCATATTTCGATTTGAGTCGGGTTCAAATGCAAAACTTTTGAACACTTTTTATTTTTCGAGTGTTTGTCGAGCACCAGCTATATACTATATACTTCGGTCAAAACACGATCGACAAATTATCGTATCGCGACTGCGGTGATTAAGTTTAATTGGCAATTATTTCGAATAACTGATTATCTTGACGACTATTTAGAAAAAGAAAAAACCCTCACTTTTGTTTGTACGAAAAATCTAGAACGTCGGCGGGACGAAGTTTGATTAATTTTTTTCTCCCGTTTCTAGACATGCTATTTTTCTAAACGAAAAGTGTGCTGAAATTTTAAATTTAGGTAAACATTTCCAGGGGAATAAAAACGTAGTAGTGCAAATACGGCCCCTATCGACTTTTTTCGGTGTTCTGTTTTCTTAAATGACGGTTAATTTATTTCGACGCGGGAAATGTTGTTGAGCAAGGATTGTCGCATCGACTAGTTAATAATTTTTGTTTTTTTACTCCTATCGCCGTGTGTAACAACTTGTATAGTATAAGCAATCGTCAATTGATGGATGCAAGAATGTGAAATTCAAAAATTTATTTCGCAGTTCGAGTAAAAACGAGTAATCTAGAAAACGTGTATGCGGCTTACGAAAATAAATGTCTGGTGACAATTTACAGCGATAATCTGCATGTATAATACCTATATGTTTCGTTCAAACGGTGTTTATTAACTTTTTTTTTTTTTTTTTTTACCGATGTAAGTTTATTAGCTATACCGACTTTGAACACGTTGCATTTAATTTTCTTCGTTAACTAATTTTGACCAACGTTGTTGTTAAGTATACGCGCGAAAAATCAAAAAATATTCAACGACTTGTGATTGTTGTAGGTGCGACACTGCAGTACAATATCGTTAGAATGCGCGCAGGTACCTGATATTATATATAGACGCGTCGCTAACGAGTTTTTCGTTAATATTTAGTTACGGATTTCGATCCAGTTCTGCAGTTTCGCCGTTTGCTTAGTGATTATTGCCGGTTTTGCCGAGTTATTTAATGCATTTTTTATGTCTTCAAAAAACTTTTGCCATTTCAAAACATCAACGCGTATAACTGCTAAACGTGCGAGACGTGTCCGATTTGTAATATTGATATAAGGAAGACACGCAAAACTTTTAGAGCACATTTAATGCGGTAACCGTGTTTCCCGAAGAAAACGAGTGGGTATAAAATGTATATTATACACAGTGATTGATTACGGGATTCCTACGGTATCGTCTCGTTTAACTACATTCGTTTTGGAACTCGAAATGTAAAGCAAACTAAGCGCCTCATCGCCATTATCGTCGGTAAAAATAACAATAATTCTGAACGGGTTTCCAGCGTGTTTCCAGCTGAAACTGGCTCAGCTGTGGAAATATCGTTCGAAAATGATTTACGCGTTAAAAAAAGAAAGGAAAAAAATTCTAGTTTAAATCTTTTTATCCAAACTACCGTATTTAGGTGAGTACGTCATTAATATTGTGACGGACACTGAATTTCGATGGGGTTACGTGACTACTGAATTTTAAGTTTTAATGAAAAATGAAAGCCAAATACGTCGAATCAGTATAAATCAAACAATATTGTAATTTATATGATGTCTTTACATTTATCTGTGCACCACCCAAGTATGGATGAAACACACATATTACAGATAAGTAAAGTTTGTGCGAAAATTATTATTTTTGGTTTTCAACTAGAGAAAATTGAGTGTAATTTTTTTTAAAATTATAAATCGGAGAAAAATACACTTCGTGTACGTTATATAGTCGTGTAGAAAAATATGATACAACGAACAATTTTAAACGTCGAAGATTGATAATATATGGGTAGTACGTACTTTTACAAAAAAAAAAAAAATTATTTATATCAACAATAATTTAATGGTCACCTGAATTTATTTTCAAAATGAAACATCTACGACCCACGGTTTGATAAATTGTTTAAGCACTCAGTACGAATACTGAGTTAATTGTACCGTAAGAACAAATTTAGTGAAACGTAAAATTTAAAGAATTTTGTACGGCCGAAATCGTTACCTAAACGTTGTTACACAGTAAGGTAATCTTATAGTTTTTATGGCTTCTGATAGTGAACCTGAGAACCACAATTGTTTCTCAATACTGTTTTTTTTTTCTGTCACGATTTTCCCGATTAAAAAGAGTGTATACCTACCAGAAATAGAACGGGAAAATGGAACGAAAAGTTTATTTCGATGGTTTAGTTTTTTAAAACGTTTAATCATTTTCGGTTCCGAAAAATAGAAAAATTTCAAAAAAGCTCCGATTAAAATGAAATTTTCTCACGTCGCTGGGTTGAAAACAAACGTAATCGGGACTAATTCCTTGGATGTTTCGGCGGCTTTCATAGAATGAGCAGACGTCGTATATAAATTTTGGCGTGGAAAATTCGAGCTGAACATGAAAAACTCTAGTACTTCCCTACTATATTTGACTAGGTAGTAAAGTAAATTTGAACCACTGAGCTCGGTAACAATTTTAATTATAATATGGTTATGCGATAACTTTTAACCGATTCGTCCTATCTAGATGGTTTTTTTTATTATCTATACTATAATAGTATTATATCCTGGACTCGACAGTCGTTTTGAACGAATCGCTCGTAAGATTTGAATCCCGACGACGGCCAATCCACAAAGGCCGTTTGCTCGACGCGTATTATTTTCAATTAAAAATTGATTAACACACGGCACACGCCGACAATAATAACAATATTATCAGTGCGATGTTGAGCAAAGGCAGAGGCAAAAACCTAATCCGATTTCACCCGAGTCACGGTCGCAGTTTTCGCGAAACGGAGAGTATAATAATAATAATAATATTACGATAAAAGAGTTTATTATTTACAAGGGAGCACACCAATAACCAGAATAGAGATGCTGTTTTTATCGGTAAATTTTGTTCAGTAAATTGCCCTCAAATTTGTGTTTTTACACGCTCAAAAAACACCTCAGGACACACGCGCGCATTTTATTACCAGAAATCTCTGCTAGGTTATATAGCGCTTAAGGGCGTTTTGGAGAACTCATAAATATTACGAATCACGTCAATGATTCCGAAATTTCTCTCCGTAAACAATATTTCTGTTTTAAGATTCTGAAAGCAGCGAAGAATGTACTGTTTTTTTTTTTTTTTTTGGTGAACAACTTGAAGGGTAGTGAAAATGCTCCGATTTTTAAAGTCAGTAATTTTTCCGATAGGTTGGGTGAGAGTTAAAAATTGAACAATTAGCGATAAAATAATCAAGCAAAAAACGTTACGTAAATTACGGTTAACGTAATTTTTGACATAATAATTTTTTGGCCACGACATCCAAAATAATGATCGGAACAAGCTGATACTTTCACGTGATATTAAATAATTATAGGTGAAAAATACAAGTTTGATACGAGTTTCAAGTGATTTCGACAATTTTCGAGCAAAGTACCTATAGAACTTTTAAATTTCCATTTTTTTTTTTGTAATTTTTTATTTGTGATTTACATTATTGTAGGGACTCAAAGACGACCAAATATTGGACGCGGATACTTTGGAACAGTGGATTGGTTGTTTTTAGTTTGATCTGAAGGATTTAGAGTGTAATGGCACGTTTTTATTGCTTTTAAACATAAAAAAATATGTATAATAAGTTGCCTGTATAATAATAACTCCTTAGAATCCAATCGGGTATCCAGGGAACTTAAACGGATTATCATAAATAAACTATTTTATCGAACGACGTCCAAATTAATTCGTTCGGTCGTTCGGTAAAACTCTGCGCGGACGTATAATATTATATTATTTATAATAATATACTGTCTGTCGGTCGATTGTTTCTAAAAAAATAAAAACATTAATTTTTATATTGTTATTGTATTACACGCGTAACGGGCGGTGTAATAGGAGCGCGGGTCGAATTTTTTCTTCCCGTCAAATTAAATTAAAACGATAAAAAATATTTTATACATACATTCGCATTAATAAAAATTCATTGTACAAATATAAAGGTTTTCATATTTTATGTCGGGCAAATAAATAAAAAAAAAAAAATATACGATATATTTTATGAAAACGATTTTTTCCTGTATTTTATGCGGTTTCGGAACACTTTATGATTTTAGTATAGGTATTATTATTATTGATGCCGATCGAAACCGAAAGAGGCGCCGATAAAATAAAACCGTTGTCGCATTTCTCCTCGCGAATTTCTACTGGACACGATCGCGAAGTAACTCATTTGTATACCAACGTGTATTCCAAACGTTTTTTATCGATCGTATTAAAAAAAAAAAAAAAATAATAAAACCACCCGAACGAGTATTAATAATAAATTCGGTTCTGTAACGTGTTTTTTTCGAATAGGATTGTTTTCACGTAGGGTATTTAGGCCTAATAATATCGATGAAATTTTCAAGATCAGCCGGACACTTCGTACTCGCCATAATACTCGTATTTATACAAAGTAACGCCGTAAGGATTTATTTAGTGGTTTATTAAAATATGTTCGAATAAAATTCAAGTAGTATTTCCGTTTCGGGAACGGGTACAATAGGTTTTTTCTTTCTATACCAGGTATGTGTGAAACATTTCGTACCGGTCGCGAACCGTCTCGTTTTTTAAATATTTACAGTCTGCGTGAGTCGTAGTAAAATGGACGTGTAAATCCGTGTGAAATCTTCACGCAAGCAAAGTAAAAGGTTACGCGTTTAAGGGGAAGAATAGAAAATGTTAGAATTATGGTTTCGATACGAGTTCGAAGAACGAAACAAGGATATTATTGTAGAGCTCACTACAAATATTTCTGAAATCTATTAGGTATGTATTTTGCTGGTGAATTATTATCGTCAAAGCCGCTTAAAATTTGAATTTTGTCCGTTCTAGTGCGAATTGCCCTTGAAGTGAAAACTTTTAACAGCACGAACAATTTTCGGGGACGAGTCGTCGAAGGACGGAGAAAAAGAAAATATAACAAAATAACATGATCAACGACCAAAACGTGTTTTGATAGACAAAGTTTTGCGCGTATCAGAGTGACGACGGAGGTACACGGTACATTATATAGGTATGATATATTACACTGTCATCGGTAAATTAAATGATTCGGACGATATATATAGGTCGCATTATTTCGATCGTTTTAGTTACGTAGAAATTACGACGAAATTACGTGTTTGTACTGTATAATAATAATTCAAAATAATTTCGAGAGCGCCGTAAGCCTTGAAATTCGACCCGTTTTTCGATATATTATACTAAACAGCTGTATCATCCGATCATTATAATATTTATAAATAGACGGAGACAGCGTGCCGTGAAATGTAGCCCCAGCTAAACCGCTATGCTTTCGCGAATTCAAAAAAATAAAATAAATTAATGGACCGGAATACATTAAAAGTCAAATATTGTGTTTTGCGTGACCACATTACAATACTTAGGTACTTCAAACGGCATTTTTTCGTTTAATCCATACGGTTTTCGTTAATATCACCGTAATAAAACCGTCAATTTAATAAATACGTATCCGCAGTGTCGATGTTTTTCGTAAAAAAAAAAAAGAAATAGCAAGGCGGGCATTATTTCGGTAAAAGTCGACAAAAAATTTTGTGTCGACATTTTATTACGTCTCGATCGGTCCCGACTAGTTGATTTTTCAATAATATTTGAAATCGGTACGAACAAATCACAGTTTGTTATAGTGTTGTTTCGTCGTTGTCGCCTGCGGTTAAAAGTAGTTACGATTTTCACCGAAGTCGTCCAAACAATCTATATTAGCGATTTTGTGTGTCGGCGCCGAGTTTTCAAACATATTTACGCTTAAAACATTTTTGAGATGACCGATATTTTTTTTGAAAAAACGCCAAGGCTACATTAGGTGGTGGGCCATTGTTGGTATGAATATCGATAGAAAATTTCATCCGAAATTTTGTTTGAATTTTTATCTCGAATGTGCTTTTCGAATATTATTTGAAACGGGTATCGAAAATCGCAATTTTTAACGTTGTTCCGTCCGTGTTATTGCATCCACGAACGTTTTCGTGTTCCACGTATTGGGTTTTGAAACGCGTTTAAAAAACTTTAAGACGGTCTGTAAACGGACTCTATATTTTCCGCGGAAAAACGGCAAGTGGGCGTTTTTAGAAAAAAAAACGTAGACAACGAGACTAATTATTGATCTGCCAAGTACGAATTGTTTTAAGCGGCAAAGGCTGGTCGGGTATTCGAAAAGTGTTCGAAACGTGTTTAAAATACGCAGTTTATAGTGTTGTTTCGTCAGTCCGTGTCTGTTTGAAGTTCAAACATTGCGATTTTCATCTCTAACGCGTTAAAAATAATCGTACCGAAAAAACCGTGGTCCGTACCTCTTTCGGACGATTTAATTTCCGCAGCACGGTCGAATATTTCAATCGGATATTTTTGTACCGGTGCTAAATATCCGCACCGTGACAATGCGGTCCTGTCTTCCCCGACAGATTGCGGGTGTGGGAGGGCCACATATTTTACGAGGTCTTCTTTCTTCGTCTACTCCCTAAGAGTTTCTCCCGACCTTTTATAACTACGAGTTCTACCACCGATCCAAAGCTTCCTCTCTCGTCTGCAGTCCTAGTGTCTCTATATAGATAATCCACGATCCGTCTTTTTCCACGTGGATCATAACGTTCTCTGGGTCGTCACACTTTCCGTTCCAACGCGCTACACCGCAGCGTTTCGTTCTCTCCTCGTCTTAAGTATTTGCGAGCTTTCGTACGTCTGAAGACGTGTACGACGACTGTGGTCGAAAACCGTGCGCGACTCACCTGGACGTTTGGAGCGGCGCCGGACTTTAGGAGCAGATAGACAACGGTCGGGTTCTGCCGGACGGCGGCCAAGAACAGCGGCGGCAACGCGATCAGGCGCCGTCTGGTGTACGCGTCGGCCATCTCGTGGATCCGGCGCAGCGACAGCGAGCTCCTGAACGCCGGTCCGCGGACGGCGGCGGCGGCGGCGGCGGCCGGACGACCGGCGGACGCGGCGTCGTCCGATTCGCACCCGTTGTTCGGCGGCGGCGGCGGTGGCGGCGACGGACGCAACGCCGCCGCCGCGTCGTACTGGCCGCCAGACAGCGAGACGCCGGACGACAGCGACTGGAACGAGTGCAACGAGGACAGCGAGTCGAGCGCCGGCGGCAGGCCGCCCATCTCCTGCTCGTAATCCGCGTACCTGCGCTGCTCGTGCCGGTCGAACAAGACGTCCACGTCTGGCTCGTCGCCACCGCTGTCGTTGCAGCCGCCGCCGCAGCCGCCGCCGCCGCCGTAAGCGCCGCCGTCCCGGAACGACAGGTTCCACAGGATGGCGCGAACCACGTCGCTGCTGCGCCTCAGCTCGTTCATGATCCCCCGGTGGTTGGTCGTCTCCGAGTGTTCCGTCCCGGGCGCCGTGTACCTCGGCTCGTGCATCTCGGCGGGCGCGGACCGGACCAGCCGGCCGCAGCGCGACCGGAGCCGCCGCAGCAACGCGCGGCCGCGCCTCGGCGGTTCGCCGCGGCTGTCGTCCAGCGACGCGGACCGTTGTCGCCACAGCACCGAGCGGTTGTTGTGGTTCCTGGCGCGGCCGGCGGACGCGGGCGACGAAGCCGTCAGGCACGGCTCGTCCGAGTCTCCGCGACCCACCGACCCGGCGCCTGAAAGCGGTTTTGAAAAATCGGTCGGTTAAACTATCGAAAACGGTACAGTATAGTACAGTTACGACGCGCTAACGTTCGTAATTCAATACGACAATGGTTGTTACACAACAGACCTCGTTTGAAATATTTCGTTTTGAAACGTTTCACGATTCTGAACGTCGGCGAACAACGCGGTATTGGTTTCACACGGTGATGTTTTTTTTTTTTTTTTTGTTTTTTTTCTGCGATCAAAAGTTCTAGTAGAAAAACTGCGCCGATCGTAACGGCACAAAATTTTCAATGACAGATCCGAGATGGTAGTACTTTGTTTGAAGCGTTTTTTGAAATTTTTATTATTTTCAAAGTACCGAGGAAAAAACGAAAACGGTCGAATTACCAAAATTTTCCCCCCGTTCGACTCGAAATTTATTTGCGTCGTTGAAAACATTTTAACGAGTTTGCGGCCTGGTTTTCAAACGATTTTGATCATTTTTAAGGGAGTTATGGAATTTTGAAATTTTTGAATTGTACGCAGTTATTAAGTTCCCATAGAGCCTCTAGTTATTACGTCGTAGAAACTTTAACTCGATCTAAACAATGTAGTTTCACATATGCGGTTAAAAGTTTTAGAAAATTGGTTCGCACGATTTTGATTTGTAGCCATTTTACGTTGTTCGTATTTTGTCGTAACACTCGTCATTTCGGGCGGCCGTGTATTTCTCTTACGGGGGGGGAACAAATAATTACGTGTTTTTCCACATCGATTTAGTTTTTTTTTATCATAACATCCAAAATAAAGACCGGACCAAGTTGAAACTTTTACACAATACCAAAATATGAAACGTACAGATTTGACAAGAGTATTTATTGTTATAGTAAAGTGGTTTTTACCACGACGTATACTAGACAACTGAGCTCGCTCAGAATCGTGTTTTCGAATGATTTATCGTTGCTTTCAGAAATTAAATACTAAACTAGTGACCCACCCAAAGCGTAGTCGCTACGCCGTCAAACTACCCACGCGACCTAGACCGGCCCTTTCTGTTTTTTTTTTGTTTTGGTTTTTTTTGTTTTTCTGTGATCAAAAGTTCTAGTAGAAAAACTGCACCAATTTTAACGTATGATACCGTAAAAGATAGATAATGCATCCGAGATGGTTTTTTAGTTGAAGCGTTTTTTGAAATTTTGACTATTTTTGAAGTTCTGAGGAAAACAGAAAACGGGCCAAATTTTTTTTGTTATTGGCCGACATGCGATTACTGTAAACGTATCGCATGATACAATTAAAAAGAAATTTGTGCTTAGTGTCGTTATTGTTTTAAAATATTGTTTTATTAAGTTTTTATTTAGTTTGCAGTGTATAAGTTTTTTGTTATTTTTCAACAATAACTTTAAACACAAATCGTTAGTACCCGCGATTAGCATCATAACAGTGATTTTATTTTTTATATAATATTTTTGTACGCGAAATTTAAAAGTTTTGTATAAAATTGTTGTCAACCCACCGAGACGGTGCTTAATTTGAAGGAGAAATTTTGAATTTTCGACTACTTTTATAATAATGGTCCGAACGTTTTAGCAGTACGGCTATAGTTTCGTAAAATATATTGTTTTTAATTTAATTATTATGTTTTTTCTATACTAGGATAAAAATTTTAAGGTAAAATCATTTTTACCATATACGTTTTCGCCATTGAAACTGTTTTGTTACATTATTTTTTTGGAAATTACTGTTTCAAAAATTAATCGACTATGGTAGTACCGGTCAGTCGAAATATTAACGTTTTTAGACTTTTGGCTTCCTCGATATCTCTTCTGGGAAACAACCGACGCTCACACATACTAAGTGCCCGTTTTACGAAACACGATCAATTTCCCTGTACGATAATCCGTAGAAACAGACCGACTAGAACAAATTATTGGACGAAAGATGTTTAATCGTGATAAAAACATCAAATAATTTTGTCTTTTTACGTTGCGTTGAGTATAAAACTTTGAAATTTACAATTTAATGAGTATTTAACTTTCAGTTCGATCATAATTGATGTATAATATTTAGTTTAAATTTTAACCCCCCAAAAAAATTAGCGACCGACACTCATGAATCTTTTTTTTTTTTTTTTTAATCGCGAAGTATTTTATGCAATATTAAATGAAATATTTCAAAATTTTGTTTTTATCATGAAATGTACAAACATTATAATATATATTATGTACAGAAACCCCGCTAAAATATTGATTCTACGGCATAATTTCGTGTTTCATTTTCACAGAAATGTTCATACGTAATATCTCAACGGTAGAATAATTCCCCTTGTTTTTTGAAATCACATATTTTATTGTACTCCTGTTTTATCGCACACCATCACAAAATTTAATTTTTGTTTGGATACGCTTAACAGTTCTGTTTATTTGGTTATTTGATGTGATTTTTACAGACTTTTTTAACGCGTTCGATTCTATATCGATCAGCCTTATTCGGAATTTTTTTTTTTTTTTACGTATTTAGCATAAAACAAATCAATGGTACTTAAATATGAATACTTTTTGAATACGTGGTTTTTTTTTCTTCAGTTACACGACGGTCATTAAAATTCATTAAACCGTAGTGTAAAAATTAGAACCATTGCATTAGTTTTATTCAGAATACGCTTTATTTATCATTTGAAAATATTTGCTTTGTATTTCTTTTTTTTCTGAAAAAAAAAAATATTTTCCTTTGAAACCGTTATGTTTTAAACGCGAGTTACTTATAGCTATCAAAGCTGCACAATAAGCGGTTGTACAATAAGCAATTTTATGTAGATATGATATTCTCTAGACGAGGAAAACAAACAAAATTGTAAATGTAAATGTTACGGCTTTATTTTGTACGTTTTCTGCATTGTTTGTAATAGTACTTACTGGTTTATATACACTGCATTTTCAACGTTTGCTCGTTCTTCTTTTTTTTTTTTTTTGTCGTTGTTGTATAAACAGTTTTCAAAATAAACGTTACCCAACTGAATCATAAACAGCAATATTATAACGTGAATCGATAATAACGACGTGCCTAGTCTTGTAATTGATCGTTTAACAGCCGCGTGACTGGCTGATAAACATTTTTGCCGGGAAAAGAAAACATCCTTTGAAAACACCTTTGGATTGAGGCCCCAACACGGGCGGTGCCACCGACGCCGCGAAATCGAGTACAGAACTTTGAAATCTTCTACGAAAAAATTACCAGGACGTATACGCGAATTTTGAGTCGAGTAGAGAACTTTGAAATGTCCATTTTTTTTTTTTTTTACGACTTTTGTTCGATAAACGTTCAATTTTCCACAAAACATTTCGAAAATTTAACACGGGGTTTCCAACATAAGCTAATTAAAATTTCGTAAATCCGTGGTGATAATTTTCATATTTATACTATTGTTTGAAGTTATCAAAAAATGCTCTCATGGCTTTGACTATTTTTGGAAAAAAAATTCGTAACTCGCACCGGTTCGTTATCTAAGATTTGAAAATAACATAATACGACACGTAAAACAAAATTCGGTGCGTGATAAAACGATTTCGATAAAAGCCATCTAGTAAAGTATCCTGAATCCGTATAAAAAAGTGTCGAGAAAAACTGTGCGATTCGGCGTATTATAACGATGACGTTCCCAAAATAGTTTTAACAACGCGAAATTTGTATTTAAACACACTGAATGTACTCGAGTGTTGAAAAGTTTGCAAAACCCCTTAAAAACCGTCTGTATCCGTCCGGTCCGAAAAACTGCGAAACGTTGAAATAATACCGCGATCGTAAACACTGGCGTAAATGTCTTCCGACGATTTTTTGATTATTGTGGAACAACCCAAACACTTTTAAACTTTAAAAATGATCCGAAAAACGAGTTCGTACAAAATAAAAAAAAGAATTTATTCGATATTTGTTGAAAAATATAATTCGGTACTGTGGATACAAGTTATGTACTTATTTAACTAAAAAATGATGAAACGATTTTCAAAAAAAAATCATTCCTTAAAAGGATTTTTTCAAAAATGGCGTATAAAACAACGAATAGTCGTCGAAAAAATGCGTAAAGCACCAATAAAACTCGGCTCAAATGTCGCGCTAAATATTGACGCGTGCACACAGGTTTTAGGAAAAATTACAATATTTTGATCTCGATGGTACCTGCGGAGAAAAGTTTCTACTGCCAACGCGTATCGTGAAAAACCAAATCCGTACAAAATGTCGTTCGATAATATGATAATAGTAATTGATGACCCTGAGTGCACGGCGATTTTAGTGCGAAATCAAAGTGTAGATACTAAAATCGCTTTAACAGTGATTAATATTACGTATCGGTTTATTTTAACATACGGGATATGGTATACGTACATCGATTATATAGTCTTTCTGAGGTTCTGCGAAGAACGTATTGTACTGGTTTTAACACGATTCGTGTTTTTTATTATTTTTTTTTTTTTTTCTTGTACCAATACACGGAATCACGACAACTCCTCAAATAAATGCTCTTAAAATCGATAATTTTTGTGATAAGGTTTTTATCAAGGAAAACCGTGGAAAATCGTCGAAAAATGCTCCGAATCGTTTTTGGAGAAAAAAATTCGTAACTCACTCGAATGCGTTGTTTAAGATTTGAAAATTAAATACGCCGAGTAAAACAAAATTTGCATTCTGAATTATTTTTTTTTTGGAAACAAACATAACGAGTTCTCTTGAAACTTACCGGCTGCGCGCGTCCCGTCCGGGGTGCAACGGGGTCCAACGGTGGCCGCGGACGCGTCGGTGGACGACGAGTGTGGCCGGTCGTCCTGCGGGGCCGGCCACAAGTGTCCGCCCGCGTTTGGGTCGACGCCGTTCTCGAGAAACGCACGGACCACGTCCACCGAACCGTAGTCGATCGCCGTGTGCAAGGCGTTCTTGAAGGACAGCATGGCCTGTTCGTCCGACGAGGACAGACCGCTCTGCGACGACGAATCGCCTGTCCGCTCGAACCTGAGGTCCGAGAAAAAAAAAAGAAAAAAGGTGTCCGGCGTGAAAAGTACAAAATACTTTTGAAACGTGTTGTAAACGCGTTCAAATCGGCCTGTAACGAAAGCGGCAAACGCTTGTTCGAGTACGAACGATTTTCGAGTAGGTAATTGAAAAAAAAAGTACAAAAAAAAAAACAAATATCGTTTCAGCACTAAACGAATATCCTATATTTTAGACCGATCGCGAAGTTTTCATTCTACGATCGATAGACGGCAACCGAACGGCCGAACTTTTGCCGATCGATATTTTCACGAACTGGACATCCAAAATAAAAAATAAACAAATCAAGTGTAATCCAGAGTTATGAATTTCGAAAAAATTTCAAGTTACGGACATCCAGCTGAACTGAAAAGACGCGTCCACTTCGTAACATTTCCACAGACTGCGCGTTATCACATCGTGTTTCGAGTCTAGAACCGGAAAAAATCTGATCGGGTCGATACATCGGCAATGTGAACATAAATATGATTATTATGTTGAAGGAAAAAATTCAAAATTATTTTATTCAATATTTGTTCTCAATGATAATATTGTGTCGGTTTCTACAGTACGGTCTGCGAAATAAGTGTTTTCTACAGACAATTTTCTAACTTTACAGTTATGTTAATCGTAATCGGGACGTTCACAAACAGTATTCCGAATAAATAATTTTTATTTCCGTCGGTTCTGAACGCCGAGAGAATGCCGATTGTAACGGTTCGGCACGACGCGCGTGTTATTTTTTACAATTATAATTTTTTTACGTTTGACGATAACGTCGTGTCTACACACGTGATTTTTCGTACATTGAATGTCATCGAGGTCTTATTATGTAGGCCTACAAAGATAATACAAAGACGTCAGTGGTCCGATCGAACCGACCAAACTGCGTGCCGAATCGTTCCTGTAGGTCACGGCTCGGGGTGGGTACCGTATTTTGGCGTTTACACGTTTCGCAGTCAGCTGCCTCGGGAGCTCAAACAAAAATTAACGGTAAATCGTAATTTTTAGACGTATTATTGTAATTTGCGAGCACTTTGCGCCCATTCACCCGTCATAAACCACGCATTACACGAAAACAATTTCGATTTGTAAGTCGCTGCTTCTGGAATTCGATTTTCTAACGATTTATGTACATAATACGTGTATGTATACATGGTTGTTTTTGAGTGATTGAAAACCGACGATAGACTTTCTTCGAAACGATTACACCAATTAACTAGATGTAGCCACGGGTATTCGCTTCGTACTAATATATAATAATGTAGGTAACGCCACGGTTTCGGATTATACACGGTAAGCTTTAATGTTTGTTGTTTTTCCAGCGCACATTACCGACAAATTATTATGAAACGTCGTCATCAGATCGAATTTCTGTTCATTCATGGCGCGCGCGTGTGTGTGTGTGTGTTTACCTCCTCGAATGTCTCGAATTAATTGATTTTCGAAAATTTTAATGACAAACGTCAAACGCGAACTTTTCTCTACAGCCCATCCCTTTCGGTACGAAAAACCATTAGAGCATTTTTATACATTATTATAGGTACGTTATATTTTCAAAACTATACTATAATAATGTTCGTTTAGACGCGAGTTATCGCGCGTCCGTTCGCGGCCCCGTATTGGGAATTGAAATCGTAATAATAATAATGCTACGCGATCAATTCGAGCCGTTTATCATTATTAATTATTAGTATGACAACAACCGTATAAAGTTCAAATAGTAACTATAATATACGTTTGTTTATGTATGGTGATACCGAAAATGGGCGAATCTGACAGACGACCGCGGAGAAATATGAAATTATTGTTTTTTTTCGCTTATTATTTATCATTCGCGAAAAGTTATTCGAGCCGAACGGCGGTTGGTGGATTAATCAACAAAATGATGTTTGTAAAGCGAATATAAAAAATACAAACAGTATACGATTCGTGCGCGTTCTCCTCTATATACGTACACCTCTATATCCGAAAACGCATATGCACATAACAAAAATCACTATTATTTCGTATTTGTGTTTTATTTTTCAAATATTTGCTTTTGCCGTTCGCCGCGGATACTGTTTTTTTTTTTTTTTTCAGAATTATAAATTAATTTTTTTTTTCCTGTTTTTTTTTTTTTTCTATATATATTTTCATACACGTTCGCCCTAACTACAAACCTGCAGTAATAATTGGCCGTTTTGTTTGTTTTTCAAACGGTATTTTTTGTTTCGTTTAAAATATAATGTTTTTTGTGCGATTACCCGATGATGATCAATATAACGCGTGCGGTCGTCGCGGAACGAGTTTCGCGTTTTCACTACAGTCGCGTGCGCTCTGAGTTTGGCAAATTTGTTTAGTAAACTTAAAAACGGTGGGATCGGGGTTTTCAAAAGTGTTACTCTACGACACTTGTTTTGCACAAAGTACCCTACACAAATATGCCTTGAATCCGAAAGCACCCATCACTTTTGATTTTTAATAGTATTGTAAAAACTCAAAGGGTGAAAATGGCACACTATATTATTTAAAAACGATATTTTTGAAGCGTCGACTGTAAACATGAAAATACATAGTATTTTCGGTTGCGAAATGAGAAATGCGAGAGCCAAAATAGATTTTTTTGAATTTTTTCTCGGTACGATTGTTATACTATAATCATACGTAATATAAGACGCCGTTTTGTAGGAGGTTTTTTCGTCGCTTATAGAATTTCATGAAAATACCATTTTTCGCCCGTAAATATTTTACGAGAAATTCACGACTATGACAATATTATGTGTTATTTTCGTTTGAAACTTACCATCCTAACTAGATTGGAGTGAAATAATTTTAAAAAAATGTTTCACAACAAAACAATTTCATAATAGACGGTTCTGCACTTTACCTACTAATTATATAAAACAATGCGTAATATATATATAAACACATATGTTACCTAATTTTTTTGTAAAACACTCGAGAACTCGCGTCTGATTTCGAGGGTGCAGTGTTTTAACGTAATACTACCTACAATAGGTTTCTAAGATGGTAAATTTATAATTTTTTTTTTTTTTTTTTTGTGATGTTATTTACGAGAAGTGCGTGAAATTCTTCGTTGTTTTTATGAGAAAGAGCGAAAAATGTAATTTAAAACTTCCGCAGACGGTAAAAAATTGTTCACTCGAGTAGTTACTGTAAAGTGAACTTCAATTTCATAAATAATAAACTGTAATATAATGCAGTACTTTATTCTATGTACGTAGTAATGAATATTGTTTAGAAAATACTTTAAAACTTTCTAGGTACCCCGCGCGAGGGGTGTGCACAAAGTGCAGCGACCGCACCTAAGGCATCGCGCTCGCTGTACGGTAATATATAGGTGTAAGAATTTTAAAACGTTGGTTATTTTTTTGTAGAAAAAAATAAATAAATTCTCATTCAGCACGAGTATATACGATTCACTAATTTTATTAGTGTATTTCAAGCGTGTACTGGCAGATTAAATTGCGAACTGTTTATAAACTTGGAGAACATTTTGTTATACTTTTGCGCCACGAAAAAAGTAGAAAAAATTTACGTTTCAAACTTAACGATTATTATTTAGTTACGTATTTTATATATTGTACTACTATATGTATACACTATTGTTAATCAGTATTAAACGTTGATGTTGCGAAAAATGTTGAAAATATTTAATTTTGACACACGTCACTTAATGTAAGCGTTGCGTTTCTTAATGTCACTATATAAATAAAATTCTACGTATTTTAGAGAAACGAGTTATTTTTTCGTGTTAACTGTTTATAATATAATATGTATATAGGTAACAACGGTTGTTCCGTAGAAATAAATTTTCCACGTCGGTGATTTTTTAACGTTAACCCATTAACGAACGGTGATAAAATAAAATATATTATAACCGATGAAACGATTTGTATAAACAGCTTTGATATTTTGTACATGTCATTATTTTCGTTTTTTTTATACACTATTATTGTGATAACGTTTTAATAATATCGTAAAGTCGCGTACCAGCTACATATAATATGTTATTAGAGCTATAAAATATAATTTACCTGTCAGTTTGCGTTTTTGATTGTTGTGCGTTTGTACCGTTTTCGTGACCATGCGAAGTAAACGGAAACGCTTTTTCCGGCGGTTTCGCATTTATCTGTAAATAATAATAATAATAAAACTTATTTTCTGCGTTTTGAGAATGTTTCCAGCGAAATACTGTCACGCGGTCACATGTCATTTTTATGACCCCCGGCGAAATAGTTTGATTTTTTTTTTTTTTTTTTTTAGTACGGTTTACGCATAAATTAGCTTGGGTCGATTGCGCGCAAGCAGACAGGAATTTCACGCTACGTTTTAATATTTTAATCTCATTTCGTACAACGAAGGATCAACTATAAGCATGTGCAGACACAAAGAATATTCTGTTCAAGTAAATATTATATCACACGCGTGTTTCGATAACCCTGAGGATAGTAACATTGCGCAGGTATATAATTTATATGATTATTTAAGTGAATATTAATATCTGTGACGATTAATTTGCTAGCAGGTCAACTATATGATATACAACCCACGGGTACTCTCGTTAATTATAAGCGATGCACTGCAGGGTTCTAAGCTTAAACTTAAAAATTAAAACCACTCTAATATTTTTACCCGAAATAATTGTAAATAAGCTACCGATTGTGGTTATGGGTTGTATTTATGTATCAAATGTACTGTTAGAAATTAAATTAAAGATATTTTTATTTCGCCACAGCAGTATGTAACGATTCTATGTAGCCACATATAATAAATTAAACAGCTGTATTGGCAGTTATAATTTGGTTTTACAATATAGTTTATGTTCAACTTTAACGGTTTGTATATTTATCTTAACTCCATTGGCGTGCTGTTCTCAGAACGTTATGTCAACACAAGACACTGTACAAAATTTAATTGTTTAATTAAACTCATATAGTGATGTTAACTTGACCTCAGGATTTATGAATTTTTGAAAAACACTGCAGTTCTATAGACGTTATTTGATGTTGAAACAACTACATAAAAAAGCTAAGAGTCTTTTATTATGAGTGTCAATAATTCTGAACTAATTTCGTGTTGAAACAACTGCCGACCAGCCTTAGCTCGAAAACGACGTTCAAATGAGAATAACTTTGACACTTTTAGTGGTTGATTTGATCTCAGATTTCTATGCGTTAGAGCATTATATCTACCTGTACATAAAAAACAAAACTTATACAATAATATTATATACTGTCATAAGTCATAAATGAAACGTGCACATAAATGTTAACGTTAGTATCGTGAGGTATATTATTGCTCTTGTTAAAAAATATAAGTAACGCGAAATAACATATTTTGTCAACCGACAAAAATAAAACGATAATTCGATCGTTATATTTTTGTTTACGAAAAAATGCCGAGTTTTTAATTACTGTAAAACTAATTATTCATTCAGCCCAACGAATTTCATTTAGGTCTTGTTTAAATTTCTGGTAATTTTATCCAAATTACTCTCGGTCACAAAAATAAACTAAACGAAATTAAAGTTATCTCCAAATCAACGTTTAGTATGATTTTCAATTAGTTACAATTTCATCACTGACTTTTATTAGTATATTTTTAAAGCGTATTTAGGTCGTAGGAAGTTTTTCCTTTATGTAGTCTCATAACAAAAAAATTTAATTTACAGTTTTTACAGCTGCTATAAAATCGGCGTAACAGATCCAGGAATGTACTTCTGAACAGTTATTTAAAACTATATCGCTTACAAACTTTTGTATCACACAAATACATTTTTATTTTTTGTGTATTTTTTAATTGTAAAATTCTAAAAATAATTTTTTTTATTTCATTTGAATTAGGTACATATACTAAAATGTCACATTACATTGGAATATATTTAACATTATAAAAATAACCTAATCTTGTTATCGGTAAAAAGTTATTCACAAATTCGAATGACCTAACTACAAAAATTGAGGTTCGAGAACTTTTGCAAAACTTTTGTAAAACGTTTTAAAAACACAGTGTAATTAACATAAAAAGCAATAAAGTGACTTAATAAAAAGCGTTTAAAAGTATAAATTTTGTTTGGAAACAAGACTGTGTATTATTGTATATGAACAATGCAATCAATTTTTGGTTCTTTCGTAAATATTAATAATCGTAATGATAAACAATCTACAGGAAAATACATACATAATATAGTATAAATTTTAATTTTATAAAAATAAACGACGATTTTTTTTTTCATTACGATTTAATAATATCATGAGGTTTTTTTTTGTCGGTTACCAAAAGCAAGGTAGTCAGTGAAGTATTTGCATCGATTAATTTTTCATCGTTTTCGTTCACTCTTATCTACCTTGGTCTGTTATGTCATCAATTCACTGTTATTGAAGTTTACGCCAGTAAAGCGATTGTCAACAACTTGTACACTGACGTACACTTTATCGTTTATCGAGAACATTTTCTTTTTCGAAAAGTTGCTGACGAATTTCCCGTAAACAGATATACATATATATTTTTTTCACCTCTCAACGGTTCGGCCAGCCAACATCAAGAAATAAAAGTTAATTGTTAAACTCCGGAAATGTGCGAACTACATAATGCAGTTCAAAAATAAACAAAATACATGTTATTTTTTTCTTAAACCTACCAGTTCAAAAGAAAGCACGATCGGTTTAAAATTGTTTTTTTAATTTTGATAAAAAAATATTAATGAAATTCCTTGAAAATAATCTGTTTCTGCAGCGTTTTTGTATGTACACGAAATAGTTAAAATAGTTCAATGAGGTCCATAAAGCAAATAAAAAACACAAATATACATGTCAACTATTCAAAAAATTATGCTTTTCATCAAAACGTTTTATAATATACCAGTTCACTGTTGAGTATAATATTGTTTTCAATCGTTTACCTAATCGAATTCATTTTTTAAGTGTAATACGAAAGTTTTGCGCGGTCAAACCGACGGTTTGTATTCCAAACGGTTTTGTGATAAAAATATCATACAATAGTAATGCAAAAATATATATGTATATCTCTAGTTTTACGACGGTACTGTATTGTAGGACGTTGTGCATGATGTTGTACGAAACGTAAAAAGAATGAAAATGTCGAGAAAAAAAAAACTACACGAACAAACAAAACGTGCGATAGAACAATCATAGTGGGCGCGGTAACAGAATAAACCGCAGAAATCATTCGGACCGGAAACGATCCGTCGAAGTACGACCGATGGTTTAAACTTCATAACGGATTTTATTCGACGTAAAATTTTAAGTTGGCGAACGCAATAGATGTGAAAAAAGTAATAAAATAATTACGCTATAGTAAAATATTATCGAGCGCTGTTTCGGGCCGTGCGTACTTGAAACGGCCCGGATACGAAAACATCGAATATACGATCGTACAGCTATATAATAATAATAATAATAATAATAATTGTTAGTGATTAAAAATTAATAATTTACACCGTACTGAAAGGTGCAGTTACAGTGACGCGCGACGGCCGTTGATTATTATTGTTTCGCAGAAAATATTATAGAAAACACGTTGTTTCTTATTAAACTATATAATTATTACATCGTCCTCCTGTATACAATATTATTATATATAAAAAAAAAAAACACCGCTGTATAATTATTCGCGGACCGAACTCGCGAGATGTATAGTACATTTTATTGGTTTTCGACAAAATGCGAAAACGATGGTGCGTTCCGTTTAATTAAATTTATTTTACTTTGTATCGTACAGTGTACGACGACCTTTCGGTTCTTAAACACGCCGTTTCGATTAGACCGTTCGCGCGATAAACCGACGGTGTCGCGGAGTTGAAAAAAAAAAATAAAAATTTGTAAACAATCGAACCGAACGCGAAAAACACTCAACTGTCGGTCGGGGGTTTTTTTCTTTTATTTTTTCCGACATCTATATCGAAAACCGTAAAAAAATACGCACCTGAAATTTATCCCGGTGTATCGTCAGGAACTGTTTGACTTTCACAACGTCGTTCGTGCGGATTGCCACTTCTAGTAATTGACTTTCCAACCCGAGGTGTTCCGAAGACGCGGATAAACCGATACTGAAAATCGAAAAAAAGAAAAAAAGAATGAAAGAAAAAAATAAAGAAACGTGCGCGGCGGTAAAAATATCGCGGAATAATAAAAATATATATGTTTAATAATAGTGTGTTATTATTGTTATGACGGTATGGGGATAGGTACGATCATGTCGGCAACTCGGCGAGTGAAATGCCACCGAAATACCCTATACTTAAGTATCGCGTATGCAGTACATGATTTAAAATGAAAAGTAGTAAGAACACGGATATCACCATAAACATATTCATATCTATGTATCATATTTATCATATATTATTATGGCGGTGCGCCGGTGGAACCGCGATTTTTGAGACACCCGGTTAAAATTTCGCTGGTGATATTTTACCCCCCGGTATAATTTCACTGGCGATTATTTACCCCCGGTAAAATTTCACTGGCCATTACCCCGGAACAATGTGATCCAGTTATACTGACAAGGTACAAAAACATGAGTATACCACTAGAAATAAAAACACATTTTCACTCCATGCCAACCAATGCCAGAAGATTTACCTGGCGAATCATTTCCACAAGATACTTTTGGCCGTCGATTTACTGCATTATGGTACTATACAACACTTTCAGACAATACTGGGGTTCATCTTGATTGGTCATCATACTCTGCCAGTATGAACAAAGTGTACCGTTTACATTGTATGTTGTACGGTAATGATATGAACCCCAAGACTTATAAATCTTGGGTAACAGATGGATTTAATACACGGATTAATGGTTCTGTTCAAATTCAAAAACACACCATGACAAAAGATCACATTGTGTTTTCTATAACAGTAAAAGTATGTAATCAGTGATTCCCAGTTTGCAATACAAAAAAAAGTATCAAGTGAGCCTCAACAGAGAGATAGTTGCTCAACTTATTGGTATAATAATTTATTTAACACGTCATAATTTAGCATTTCGCGGGCATAGAGAAAGCTAGTCTGTGGCCACTTCAACTTCAAAAGGTAATTTTAAAGATTTGGTAATTCTTATAGCAAAACATTCGGCAGCCATTTCTGAACGTATTACAAAAATTCAGTTAAAAGGAAAAAAGGAATTTGTAAGTTGGGAAAGGCAGAACCAACTAACTCGTAGTTGATATCAGATGAAATTGTTTTCAAAATACAAAAAGAAATCCAATCACGTAGGATGTTTAGTATTTCCACTTTTGATACATCAAGAAAAGTGTCATTAAACTCTTCATATAAAAATTGTAGAAAACAGTATTTCGGAGTGAACCTCATAAAGGTTTAGCGTCGAATACAATATAAATCGTGTAAGTATACCTTAAACAATAATTGTTTAAGGTATAAATTAGGTTTGTTTTGTAATTAGTTTAAGGTATGAATTATTCAATCTATTACTTTTTTCAAACCTCTGTAGCTTTTTAAAAAATCAACAAAACGAAAAATCCTTATGAGATTCACTCCAAAATGTTGTTTTCTACAAATTACTCTAAAACTACTTTAAAAGGTGGTTTTGTACTTTTTCCGTGAACACGTACGTTTTTTGGCACTCTTTTTAATATTCTAGCGCCTAATAATACAGTAAATCATTTCTATAGGTAAACTGATTTCACTCGGAATTGTTATATTCGTAAGCCATTTACTATTGCTCACAATATTATAATATGTCTAATTCAACCGTCCGAAATAGTGACCCACGGCATCGAAGTACCTATGTAACCTAGATAGTGATTCCGGTTTTTCAAAGTTCTGAGTGTAACGAAGAATGTATTATAGTTTACACATGATGTGTATTCTTTATTTTTATTTTTTACCGCTATGTAATTACAATAACTTCTGTAGTGATTATCCGATTTTTAAAAACAGTACCTTTATAACGATACGGACACAGATGGTACTAGTAATTAGAGCGGGTCGTAGCGTTAAAAATTAAAAAGTTACGACAAAGAGCAAAAACTAAGGAAAAAACGTTCAAAATTACGGCAAACCTGTTTTGGCCATAACCGATTTGGATGGGGTAAGTTGACGCACGGGGCGAGATGACGAATTCAATAACGGCGTTTCAATTAGTTTTGTCACAAAACATTTGACTGTACGATTTTTCGACGTTTTGTTTTTTCAATTTCATCTCGAATATCGTTAATTTAAAATTTTTATAGCGGAGACTGGGGCAATTAGTCGACGTAACTATAACTGCCTACGATTCTCCAAGCATTCGTTTCGAAATCGCTAAAATTGTGTATAGAAACCGTCTGCAAAACCTTTTTACGTCGGTTCAGGCGTATAACTCGTAGTCGTTGTCGACTTACAGCCACCAACAACCACCAGTCAATTCGCTGCCAAAATTTAAACTTTTTTTTTGTTATCGACCGTACGAGTTTTGAATTTTGAAACTGACGTGAAATGTTTCCAACGACTTCGTAAAAAACGTCCGTAGAAAATTTCAATAATCTCGATCCGACACACTTGGAGAGTTGTAGTGAGCCTATAGAGTAACGTTAGCATCGTTAACTTGCACACCGTTCTGCCCCACGTGATTAATAATAAACCGTTGGATCCGGTAAACACTAAACGCGCACGCACACGCCATAAATCTCGCACACCTATTCGTTTCTCACCATTACCGCCATAATAATTCAAAGCCGCTTCGAACGTCGTTCGCGTGTGAACTTATATCAATCAGAAGATTTCTCTTCGCGGATTTTGACGAAGGGCACGTGTGTGTGCAGGTTATATACACGTGAATATTTGGCTTTCAAAAACGGAAAGTGCTGAGACGGCGGCGCGGTCGAAAACGGGACGGTTCATCACCGGTCGCAGCTGAGCCGAGAAAACGCATTCGTATTATTGTAATATGGGTGTACCTAAACACAATGCGTACAAAATTATTACGAGAAAAAAAAGCGCCGAGATCGGTAAAGGTCGACTACGCGCTTTGGGTGGACGATTTGGATGTTGCGGTTTATGTATAAATATTATACGAAAGCGACGATTGCGGCATTTGAAAAAACGATTCGAGGTGTTGACGACGCGTCGAAAGCTACTTTTTTTATTAAAAAAAATTTTGGTTTTAAAAACAAAAATCGAGAATATCACGGAGAATTTAATTTTCAGCATCGTAATGACGTTTTTGGAATGCTCCAATCGTTTAGTTGAATTCCTACCACACGTACATGTATACGTGGGTATTTTGGATTTAAATTATATTTTATTTTTTAAGCATTTTTTTTGATATTTTTATTCGTTAACTGTGTTTCGTATGTGCCGTGATGACGACGAAATCGGCGAAACGTTTCACGTGATTTTCAAACTTTTATGTACCGAATTTGTAATTTAATACGTTTGAAAAAAAGATCGAAAATGGTTTTTGCCAGGCATTTTTTATTTTCCAAGTACATTTTTTTTTTTGTTAAATACGGTTTTTACCGATATTGAATAATACGTTTAAACCACAACAACTTCCAAACCGGCGACTCACTCCAAGCTACTCTGTCAAACTACCCGTGCGACCTAGAGTGATTTTACGACTCTATTTATTTTGTGGACGTTGTTCAGTGTAATTTTTTATTCTATAATAAAATGTCAAAAATATAGATTTATTGAAGAATATAGACTTTGACGTAATAATGTTATGTACGCGTAGAGAGTACTTTTAGTAAAAATTTAAACGCTTAGATGAACGTCAAGATTGAACAGGTAAATAAATTAAACTCGTTTTAAAACATAGAACGGTGAAACACTTTAAAAAATGAGTATATTAATAAATTAAGTTACGCCGTGTAAACTGTACCGTCCGAAATCCCGTTTGTCGAGAAAAAATCTCGCTGCCTCGACTTTGAATGTTTTACAAACTAGATAATCGTTGTTAAGTACGAGTAACGTAAACAACGACGTAACGATAAATGTTCAGTTTATATTATTTTTGGCTTCTCAATCGAATATTCAAAAAAAAATAGCTCATATAATGTTAATAATATTTTCCGTGGTTTCTTATGAGAAAAAAAAATTCTCCTGACCCTGTACACCTGAGTTTACCCGAGAGCACAATTCGTTTTCATTTCCATTTTAGATAATTTGTTTTTGCAAAATCGGTGATAAAACAGTGTTATTTTTTGGACGGTTTTTTTAGAAAAAGCATACATCGACATCCGTGACGTGAGTTTTTCCCGAGGAACGGTTTTGACATGTCGGCGATCGAATACGTTGTTGACACAATAATACTATATGCCTGTACTTGAGTTCGCGCACAACATTAATTTACACACAAAAAGTGGTGGTGGCCATCGACTTTACAAAACGCATCCAAGTTAAAAAACTCGTACTTGTCACACTTGTTTTTCGACGTGTTATAATTTCGATTTTATTACAGTGTGAACGATATTTATTATATTAACAGCGATTGTCTTTTTTTACATTGTTTCGTCACACCGTAAACGGCCGAGAACATGTTTGTAGAAAATCGTTTTTTAGATTCTGTTAGATTTTAATAGGAATACTTTATCGGTTTTTTTTTTTAGTATTTTAAACCGACCGAGTTCGCTGAAATCGTTTACTACGTTTTATACGGTTTTCTCGATAAATTTGTATTGACGTAAAATAGACACGACGTTTTAGTTGTTTTTTGAAAAAACGTCGTTGTCGTCGGATGTCGATTATTTCGATCGTGGCAATTTTCTGCTTTCAACATATTCTTACAAATCGGCTGTGTGTGTGTATCACAATGTCGTCAATTATTTCGTCTTACGGACTACTCGTGTCCCGCCGGCGCACTGCTCGGTCGGTACCTACGGTGCTGCCGGCAGGTGCAAAGACGGAAAAAAAAATCCGACGAATGCTGAGCCTCGCTCGCTCGTCGTCGTCGAGGGCCAGGTGCGAACGACCGAGATTCGATCATAACGCGTCGGTATTATAACACGGTTTTCTCTTCCACGTATGATCCCGCAGGCAGCGATATTATTATCATATTCGTTTAAAAAATCGGCGAAAACAAACGATAGAACACACCTCCAAACATCAAAAAAAAAAAAAATGTTACCGCGTGATATGGGTTACTCGTATATTTGACTTTTCTGATCCGTTTCGCCACCTTGCCCCGTGCGTCGTCAACTTTTCTCCCCAAAAAAAAAAAAAAACCAGCGGAATGCGCCCAGGATTCGCGTGGTGACGCGCTCGGTCAAAACCAACAATTAAAACATCCGTTTTACTATCGTTTTATCGTACGTGAAACTCCTATATAGGTCCTGTATCACGCTTTCAAGCTTACCTACAATCTCGACCCAAGTAAGCACATAGAACACACATGTTGTAAAGCTCTCAAAATCCTTGGTTTTATAATGCGATCAACAAAAGACTTCAGTCTAAAAACGTTCGTTAAAAACGCTTTTCTGTGCACTTGTACGCCCCCGTTTTGGAGTACGGGGCTATAATCTGGGACCCTCGTACGGCTGATAATTCAAGACAACTCGAGAATGTTCAACGCAGATTCCTACGTTTTGCAAACTCAAAATTCCTTGTCACCCTCACAATTATGCACCAGTGGCTACGAACCTCGGCTTGATTTCTTTAGCCGAGCGTCGACGCATCACTGGTATCAAATTCCTCGCAGGGTAACAATGATATTGATTCACCTAATCTGCTTTCTCTTATCTGCTTCAAAGTTCCATCTCATATATCCCCATACCCCTTCTATGTTCCATTTTCTACTACCAACTATATGGCTTTAAGGAGTCTCATGTCAATTGCCAATGCAGATCGTACCTTTAACGATTTGTTAAAAACTTGATTGATATGTTATTAATTATTGTCTAGTATTAATTGTTGTTTTAATGTTGTATGTTTCAAAAAGGGTCCGTATAATTAAAAATAAAAATTAAATATACAACGTTTTAACGTTATATTCACGTATCGAACAGTAGGTACAGCCCGCGCGGCATTTTAGCGATGTATTTTCTGATGATGTACACACACAACGCCGGCGACGTTTTCGATGGACCGCGGCGGTAAATACCTGGAACGCGGAGTGCAGCTGCTGTTGTTGTTCGGCGGGATGAATAGCTGTTTCGTGGAATTCAACAACAACACGTCCCGCGGCTGGTCGGACGGGCGGTCAACGCGACCCTCGCCCGGAGCGGTCGCCACGTCAAACTGTTGTTGGCGGCCGTCCTGCGGAGGAGAAAAAAACAAAATTAAAAAAATTGTAGAAAAACACGTCGTCGTTCCAGAGCGTCCAGCGGGGGAGGTTTTTTTTTTAACACGATCGGAAAAAGATTAATCAGGCACCCGTGAGGAGTAAAACGGAAATGACAACAACAATCATGTGGACGTGCACGTGGTCTGTCAAGGGGAACGACAGACAAAACTGCACCGACACGTTTCAGCTTGTACACATATTTTGGGTCCTCGATCAACGAACGTTCGTTCAAAACGTCGGACGTTATTTTCGTATTGTAAAATATCTCTCTACACATTTAACGTTCAAACAACCACCACCTTGTTGCCTGGGCATTTAAAAAAAAATTTATCAGTTGATATTCATAAGGACTATATATATGGTGGTGGTATTGTGCAGAGAGGTCTAGTGGAAAAGGCTTTGTGGAATTTACCGTGCGCAAATACGGACCCCGGCGTAGATTACTCGCGCGTTACACTTTAATCGGTTAAGATCGAAATAAACTCGACCGAGTCGAGAAAAAGTCGATCGTTTCGCTAGTAAGTACATTCACGAACGTAAAGCGTGATTTTAACTTGCCCGAATAGCCGGCAAACGATCAAATTAAAAAAATCAACAAACACGGGTGACTTTGCGACCTAAACCGGTAATTGAGCGTATATCAACTAAAAAAAAAAAAAACGGAATACAATTTTTAACCGAAAACAAAATTAATCGACTGCGGTCGGATTAATTAACTTATTTGTTAACCGTATGCCCGCTTTTAGCTAAGGATTAGCGTAATGTTTTATTCGCGCCGAGGCGAGCACTCTGTGTGCCGTTTCAAAACGAGAGAGGTATCTATCGGCGACGCTGCGGACTCGTGGCACAGAGGAATAAAGAAACACAATCCTCGCGCGTTGCAGTGCACCGTACGTTTTCTCCATCGTTTTTACAAATATTTCTACGACGTCAACTGGAAACGACCGTGAAAATGTGTATTATTCTCGTGCCGCGTACGATACTGGCGGTGGCAACGAAAACAATATGTCAGTTTCGGCGGGAAACGTTAATATAACGTGTACGATAATTGTGTGTTTAAGGGATGTAATATGCTCCGATTTTTACGGCCAGTATGACCTTATGAATCTAATGAGAGGTCTCTGTGTACTCCGAAGGGGTGTGAAAGTTGAAAATTCAAAATCGAAAAAGCCACATCGAGTTCTCTTCTTCTGTATTTGGAAAATTTTAAATGTATTTAAAAAATAGGTACTGGTTTTCGAATTTTTTTATTTTTAATACCTATAAGAATAGTGATAAAAACAACATTTTTCCCGAGTATAATAACGATCGCAATATCATAATAGACGATGTTTTTATGTTTTTGTCGGATTGTAACACCACACAACCCGATTGAAATTCGATTATGAGTTAATATTATGCCAAATGTATCGTACGAGGAAAAAAACCGTTTGCGCTGAAAACATAATTAAATCGAGCGTAAATAATTATTGTAGATACCAAACATGGTAATTAAAACGTGTAAGATTTATTCTCGTTTCGTTGATATACAATCGTAAAATTCTACGAAAATTGTGTGTTAAGCGTACGATTTATTTTTTTATAGAATAATTTGTAACGCTTGTGTTTTGAGAATGTAAAAGTTTACATTTTAATTCGTCATCAACTATCGATTTTTAACACGGTATGGCATAAAAAGTGTTGATCGATCGTTGTGCCTGCCGCAGTTAATTAAAATATTCGTTCTTATTTTACGTTATTTTTGCTAGATTCGATTGGGCGCGTCGTGGTGATACTATACACCAAACGAAGCGTTTACATCGGCGCTTTTAGAGGGCTATTTATTATATCGACCATTCGCACGACCGTGAAAAGGTTTATTTGCAATGGTGAAAGTCGTACAATATTTAGATGTTAACACGCGAAAATCATAAATAATTTAAATATTCATTTAAGTATATTATTCAAATAATTTACAAAAGGGTTTGGGAAATATATCGATTTAGTTGTCGCGAACTTATGACCTTTCACGGTCAAGTAGTTTTATATTAAAGACATTTATTATTCTAGGCTTTTAAAATACGGTCGTTTCACTCGAAAATACTGTATATGATCGTTGTTAATATCGCTGTAGGTACATACTTGATTTTGAGCTTTTCATAACACAATACGACTTATAAAAAAATTTTCTGAACGTTATCAGTCGTAACGAAAACGTAATCGCGTTTATTTGTTATAGTGATCAAAACGGATTTTTTTATTGATTATTTTTTTTTATTTTATCATAAAATTGTTAACGTTGTTTTTGGCGGAAAATTTTAATGTACCTACTATATATGACGTAAGTACATCATCTGAGTACCCGAGTAATTTAACCTTTTTGAATTTAAAAAATTTATCCTGTTTACGCACGAACGTCGTCGATTTCGAAAATTTATACTTTCCATTCCATGCGTATTTCTAAATTATAACGTTGTTTCGACACTCTATAATACAATATGCGTTATTTCAGATTACCAACGTGGTAAATCGTAATCAACCCGATTAATCATTTACGTTTTAATTGTGCCAAACAATTCGTGGACGCGTATGTATTTTTGTGAGACGATACACGTCCCAACTAAATATGGACACGGCTAAAGTGAGTAAATTATGCGGACAAACAAAAAATCAAGAACAATTTGAAAAAAAAAAGTATTTCGACTCAACTTCGTTAGTTAGTAACATTTTCTGTCCAGACCGTTGTTAAATTTTATATAAAATACGCAACAAACGCGACGCGTGCTAAAAATAAACTAGTGTTAGTAAAAGAATAAAATAGTTATAGGTACAGTGCATTTTACACGCTGTATTAAAAATGAAAATTAAGTTTTACTGTTAGGGCCACCCGCCGGGGGATTCGGTAGGGGTCGTGACAACCCAGTTGTTTTTTAGTAGATATGATTAATATAATACGGATATACAATTTCTATTGTGTTTGTCTATAAAAATAAATTGGCTCATAATGTTTTCAATGTAATTGGTTTATTGGTCTCTCTCGTGAAATAATTAAAGGACGCATTCCTGCGGGTGGCCTTTTTTAATATCGGTAGGTACTTAAGAAGTCGTTAATAAACCTATCGACGAAACGTCAACAATAAACCTACAACAACACTTTGGTGGCAGCAGGAAACGCATGATTGTGACTATGTGTGTTACAGATTTTAAATTACGAGCGTATCGAGAAACGTACCTATTGTGTTTCTACAATGATGTGTTTTTTTGCTTTTCTGCCAACAACTTTTCGTACAGAATGCTCCAATTTTCAAAGTCAGTACTTTTCTAAAAGGTTTATGGACTTTGGTGGTACTTTGGTTAAAGGTTTTTTTTTTGTCAAAACTCTGTTTAATTTTGAGTTTTACCCCAATATCCAAAAAGAAATCGAAAATTTTACGGAGAAAAATTTGAAATGTCGACGTTTGTAATGACGTTTTCGGATAGAAGGGTTGCTCACGTTGAACATCGCATAAAAGTCGGGATTTTACCGTAAAATAAGCATTTTTTGATTATTTGTTGAGTTAGATGTGTCTAAAACGAAGAAAATGGCGTCAGAACAGCTATACTTATAAAACTAACGTTACAGAAAATAATCCCTTGTCGTTTTCAAACTTTTATGTACCTACTAAATTAGTTTAATACGTTATCAAAAATTGAAAAAACTTTTGCTAGGTACCCATAGTACACTTCTTTTTTTTATGTATGTATAACAGGAATAATTGGTGATCTTTTTTATATTCATCCAGGGCTCATTAGATTTGATGTAGCCCGTTCAGAATCGTTTTTTATTTTTTCTAATGCAGTGATTCATCGATTGTAAATAATACGGATAAACCGCAACTTTGAAACCAATGATCCACATTAAAAATTAGATTAGGTGTACTATTCAAATTGCTCGTCTATAGTAAAAAGAAAAAAAACTCGTTTTCCGGATGGATATTATACGAAAAGTAATCAACATAATTCGTATAACGTAAAAAAGAAACGATAATAAATTGTTTTTTGATATTGTTATCGCGTTATTGGAAAGTATGATATAGGTTATAACGAACGAAACTATTAATCATTTTGTGCAGAGCGAACAAGTTATTTGAACTATAAAAATAAGTGTTTTTTTTTTTTAAATACTTTTATCATCCATAATACAAATTGTTCAAACATTTTACGCGGAAAATATAATATCCCGAATAATATCAAACACACGATTTTTAAAACTGTCGAATAGTTTCTGCGCAGAACTTCTAAAAATGGCTTATAATTAAACGTTTAATAAAATTCGCTAAAATACAGCGTATACCAGTGATCGAAACGACAAAGAGCGGTTTAAAACGTAAAGCGGTCAATAATGAGCACCGTATGTAAACGAATAAAATCAAACGAAATAAAATAAGCCGTTTTCGATAGTTACTGGAGCGACTGGAAATGACTGGAATTTTGCGGTCGGTATAAAATAAAGTCAAAGAGTCATTTGAATTACGTTAAATTAGTTAAACACATGAATTGAAGCATGAAAATATACGTCATATTATTTTAGCGAAATTGTTTTCACAACATTATATATGATGATTGACTGTGTTATATTAATTTGGCATCTCGAGATTTGCATAGTATAGGTATTTGTAGAACCAGAAAAAAATTTGTTTTTATTGTACGCGTATCTTAATGTAATTTTAGCGCGTCTCGTGTTTTTCACCTAAATAGTATTTATGTAGATATACGGAAAAATGTCTTTGCTTTATTTTTTTTATAAATTATATTTTTATTTATTTTTATGTTATAATACGTAGTTCTTCAAGCAATATGTGGTATCAACTGTAAATAACAAAATTGTAACAATATTAGTGTATTATAATGCGTTTTAGATTAGTGCAGTGCATTTATGGACTAACATTTTTGGTAACCTTTCCGTATATTTTTTTTTTTTTTTTTTTTTGTTATGACCTGATATTAATTAATAATTACCAAACAGCTGATATTGCCAACTATTTTTGTTAGAAACCTAGAGAACATACGAGTACAGTTGTACTTATTTAATTAAATTTATTATTATCAACAGTATGTTTTAAATTACTTATTCTGATGTCATTTTCGAAATAGCGTAAATAAAAAATGATATATTATAATTCTAAAGTAGGTATTTATATGATATTTATACATTTATAATGTGTTCTATTTCGACCAACTTAGTTGATAGCCGTATTAAAATTATTATGAAGTTTGTTTCGTCAATATTTTACTTTTTAGCCATATACCTATTATTAATTCACGAATAAACGAAATTCAAACGACACCGTAAATATGAAAAAGACAAAGCAAAATATAATCATGTATAATTTATTTTGAAAAACAATGCCGTTAAATCGGTCAAACGTTTTTAATTTCTCTAAAAATCACTATTTATTTAGTAATTAGTTCTCCTCATAAACCGTACGTAAAGGTATAAAAAATAAACCATCATAACATTTATAAGTTTCCACTCAGTATCCATTATAATGGTTAAAAGGTGATTGCAAACATTTTATAAATGCAGCGAAATCGTATTATATATTTTCCATTCATTTATGTCAAAATTCGTTTACTCAGGTCGTTGGGCGTTGTTTTTGTAACGGATTTGATTTCAAACCGACACTTTATTGGACAATTGGTTTAAATCTTAAAAGCTTTTAAATAAAATCGTATTTTGTATGGTCTATATTATATAATGTATACTTAGTTTCTAAAGTCACATACCATAATAATAATGTAGGTACTAACATAATTATAAATTCTATAGGTATTATAATATCATTAGATGAGACGATTTTCAACATAAGCGACTTACTGCAGTAAACGTTGATAATTATTTTACTATCTACGACTGTTACAATTATTCATACTTGATTAGTTTTAGAAAATTACTCAATACATTGTGTTATATCTATACTCTATAAACTATGTGAATGTATAAAACTAATATCAATGTATGAAAACGGTCAAAAATATAGATATTAAATTCCTTTTTTTTTTTTTTAATTTCGCGGCTGGATTTAATATTCATGATACACGATACAAAGTTACCCACCTATTATTTCGTATAGAACTGCGTGTTTAATTTTGTTTCGATGTAATCAATATGATATCTCATTCATGTCAAGAAGGTTTTTACAAAAAAAAAAAAATAGTTTTCAATTTTGCTGACTTAAAGGTTTTAACCGTTATCATATTTTGTCAAGTTGAATTTATAATAAAGTGTCGTCTTCATCAGTTGATTGTTTTATTTTTAAACAATCGTAAGCCGATCGAGGATCAGGTTAATGATAATCATGTTAAAATAACATTTTTTGGAGATAACCTGTCTGCTATATATATATACACTTATGTCTTATTCCTACATACAGGTCCACGCACAATGTAATGAAAATATAATTTCGATTTAAGGACCAAAACTATCTATCCATAAAATATATATATATATATCGTGTTTTCGTTATGTTTTACGATAATAATAATAATTTCGTAAAAAAATAAAACCGCAAACGACGTATCTCAATATAATAAACTTGTAAAAAATTATTATTCGCAGAACGGATAGGTGCTTAAAATAATACATAACTTTATGATGGTCGTCAAAAATATGTGAAACATTTATCCGTCAGTCGGTAAACGGCGTATCGCAGCTAATACTATTTTACAGGTAGTATATGTGTAATTTTTATTTTACGATCGTTTACGAACCGAACGCGATGGAAAAACGGATACATCCAAAACGCGGTGAACCTACCGGAAAAGTCAATAAAACTAAACGCAGAAGTATAACATGTTTCTTACCGTCGGTACCAGCGTAAACGACACGGATTTTTTAGTTTTAGATTTCGAGCGTAGCGCGAATATTGTATTGGTTTTGGTGGCTTTTTAATTTTTCACCACTATGACTATCACGATAGTTTTCTCAATAACGCTCCGATTCTTAAGATCGATAATTTTTCTGATAGGTTTATCAAAGAAATTTGGAAAATTGTCGAAAAATTCTCACTAGACTTATTTTTGGAGAAAAAAAATCGTAACTCGCACACATTTGTTGTCCAAGATTCGAAAATTAAATTCGCTTTGTAATACAAAATTTGATATCTAAATCACCCAGTACCGGGTACATCTGGTATCTTTACTTTGTCGCATGGTACCTTTTGATAGATTTAAACACGGTAACACATTTTTTTCAGAATATAACCAGTTTTCAACGTTCTAACGCATCTATTGACAGAAATATTTATTTTAAATATCTTAAATTCGATTTATAAAATATATGTTCAATAGCGTCGTAGGCTACATGCGCAAATATGATCAAAAATATTTGCGTTACAACATTTGAAAAACATTTTTTTTTTTTTGTTTTATCACTAAAAAAATCTAGAACATTTAAAATTCTTAAGAATCCTACATCCATTTTGTTCCAATTGTTTTTAAATTCGTATAAAACCCGTGACTTTACAATTCGGGGTTTTTTTTTTAAGTAATCGCTTTCAAAGTTACGAAATAATAACCAAATCGATTTTGTCGGACACGACATGTATTTCGGAATGAGTCGCTGACGTTCGTTGTATCAAAATATAAAATAGGACAGCTTGTTCGTGGTTTTTCAGACATTTCGATTTGAAGACCGTAAGTAACATGACGTGTTTTATCAGACGCGTTGTCAACATGCAAACTATTCCGAAATAATAACGCGTGGAAATTATGTTTTACAAAAAATAAAACGATAAATTAAATACTGAATCTTTATCGATAAGACACTGCTGATGATAACGCAGTGATATCGCAAAATAATTTAATTACAAAATACGTTTCTTTCGAACCATTAGGTTTGTAATGTTATCTATACAATACGGTCTGTGTATCCGCTGCGGGACCAGACGGATGTGTCAAAAACCACTTACGGCCGCGGCCGTTCGACGGAAACGGGTATCGCGAAATGTCCTCTGCGAGCGAGAACAAAAATAAAAAATAAAACGCGGACCACCGAGAAAGAAAAAGAGAGAAAAAATGAAAACGACACTGAGCTGTCGTACCGCGATTCGTATTTAATCGTGATTTCCCATCGGACGCCGCCGCGCTCTCGGGGACCCGCGAGCAGCAGCGAGCGGCGTGCTTTTCTTCTTCTCCGACGAAAAGTTTCGACACAGCCGTATCGCTCGGCCGATAGCGAAATGTAGATTTTGACCGACTGATTAACAACTAGCGTGTTTAGGACGGGAGGTCTATTTCAATATTGTCAGACGGAATTACAATAATACAGGCTAAAATGTATAATAATATACGAGTTGTATTATTGATTTACGGTGGCGGCGCCGTTGTTTGACACTGGAAATGAAATAAGGAAACGAAAACAATATTTCAGCACCGTATAACGCGGGCTATTGGTAGTATACGCCTATTGCGCGTTTTTTCATTTTGCACTGCATACAATGTTATAGTTTTCGAGATAAAATAGCTGTATGGATACTAATAGTGTGTAAAAATTAAATCGTGCGACGGAAAACTCACCGCGTCGTTTTCGACGGAAGACGCTGGCGACGGAACCCGGGATCCGTTGTTGTCTATCATGTTGTTTTCGAATTGACCGCGGCTGCCTCACGTCCGGTCCAAACGCGGCGTTCGTGTGCTGCTGCTGCTGCTGCAAAAGACGTTGCGAAAAGTGAAAAGTTTTTCACGGTAACATTAGTCAATTCACAAGTCGACTTGTACCGTGTAACGCGATTCGTAACGCCAGGCGGGTAATATTATTCTAACCGTATCGTAATAATTCAAAAAAAATAATAATAAGGTCTACGATCAAAACGGTTTTTTTAACCAGCTGAAATACCTTTGCAAGCAAACATTATAATCGATTGAACGTGATTATTATCTTCGTCCATATGGCGATTCATCAATGTTGTACAATCGGGATTTTGTGGTGATACGAGTATAATGTGTGTGTTCAAGTTTTCTTCTAAAGTCAAAAAACTCGACGTCTCATTTCGGTTCAATTCATGGATCGTTTCGTCGTGACAGTTTTCATCGGAACAGGCGAGCTCTTCGTTTACAGACGGAGCGTCCCTTACCAGTTTAGAAACGCGACATTACACATTTAACGTCGATTAAATTTACGACCGTGATACCGGTAGAAATGTCAAAAATACTTTTTAAGGTTTTTTTTTTTATGTACTTTAGAAGACGGACCTTCCATTTTTGCAAAACATTGAAAAGTGGATTATGGAATTTATTGAATCGCAAAATGGTAATGTACGTTGTAATGGCTGTTTGACGTACAAAAAGCGAATTCTAAAATTTCTAAAAACGTTTTTCCGATCGATTTGCAAAATATTGGCACCGCATTGATCGGTAAAAAATTGGTCGGGGGTCTTTCGAGGGCAAAACTTGTGCGCACTGAGCATTATGAATCGAAACTCATACTATAATAGTCTATATACCGGCATTCGAAGTCGTCGCGACTATTCGTTCTCAAAACACGTCGAAGATTTCAAACGAACAAATAAATTTGAGTAACCGGTGCGAACAATACAAAGCCACACATTATATTTCACAAGCATACCGGTTTTCTCAAGAAACGGTTTATTTTTTTTACGATTTCAACATACATTTTTCCATATTTTTTTTTTTTGTAAACTATAACTTTCTGTAGAGTTTTACGTAAAGTAAAAGTACGTTCAATCGTTAATAGAGTATCGTATACTCTCGTAATCAAAACGATCTACTCGTATTCAACTCGTTATACTTTTGCACGACGACTACTACGTTTGACTTTTACAAACTTTATCGTGCGTGAACTGTTCGAAAAGTTTTACCGCTAAAACCGTCCGCCGGACGTGTCAAAACGTCTGACGTCTGCAAAGTCGGTATTAGTTATATCGCTTCGCCCATTTTTCAGTCTACAGTTCAATTTTTTGCGCGTTGGCAACATAAACGCGTCTTATTGACTTTGTTTTTAAACGAATTACAAAAAAAAAAAAAACTAGAACTATATAAATCGTCGATAATCATTATTTTGGGATTTCATTAGTTCGCGCACAATATTATCATCTCGTTGTTGTTTTGCATTCAACACACTCGTATGACGTCAATTGAATTCCAACGTCCAAGTGTTACACGACACTGAATTATAGTGTTAAAATGACACAAAAACCTAGACGCGTCGTTCATTTACACATAGCGTATGTAAAAAAAATAAATTTGTGGCGGCGGTGCCGTCGAAGAGTATAGTATTTTTGAATAATTGATTAATCGTTTCGAGCGTTTAACGCGTTTATCAACCGAAAGAGTTTGAATTGAGTTTTTTCGT
>CM029365.1:12024558-12047063 GCA_017140985.1 Hormaphis cornu | reverse complement strand
ATTTGTACGTAGATCACTGCGTTCGCGGATCACCTGCCACACGAATGGCGAACTTTGCGAGTAAAATCCAGAAAATATTAACGAAAAATTATTTTCTCGTTTTCGGCAAGTATGCTATTTTATTGACGTTTTTTACACGTTAACGTCGCTCGTATAGTAATGATGGATAATAATAATAGGTTTAAAAACAATACAAGACAAAAAATCGTTCTCGTAACGACGGGCTTTCGCCAATAGGTCACGAAATACGTGCGGCGGCGGCGGCTATAATTTACACACTTTGTGATATTTTTTTCGTGGCATATAACACAAGTGTCCGCACGTTCGTTGACTTTATTCAAAAATAGTTATCGACGTATTTCTCGTTTGGTTGGTTTAACGTGATACGACCACCGCGGTTCTAAACACGACCAACGTAAAAAAGGAAACAGTTTTCACCTCATAAATACAAAATAATATACCAGGAAACGACTATAGGTTAGCTGGTCGTACGCCCATTAAATAATCGAATTTTCCAACTGAATGCCGATCGCTTGTTTCATTAAACTCTGCGAAATCGTACGTTCGGAGTTGAACAGGTTATATAGCGGCGGCGTTTCATCGATTTATCGGAGTTTTTTTTTTGTATTCATTAAAAAATAATAGATAAACCAAAATATAGGGATTAAACCCCGTTGAAAAATACATATATATATAAACACCAACCAACAGCTCGTTTTGGTCGGTATGTGGAAATTAAATCATTGTAAATTAAGTACATATATAGATAATACATCTCATACCACACCTTTATTTATCTAATAAACACAGTTTTTTTTTTTGTAACTGTTTGTTCCAAAAATATTTTTTCTATAAAATAACATTTGTTCAATAAGTACGAATTGTTTTTGCTGGTTTTTTTGGTAGTTAAAATTTTAAACAATAAAGAAATCCGTTTTGTAAACTACCAGAAAAATATTCACTTCATTATTACGAATACATTTAATACGTTCGAGTATTGCGAACCGAACGCGAGTAGGCCGCACTCGTATACTATGTTAATTTTATACGAGTTGACGGGAATAACGACGATTCGGGCGAAAGAAATCAACAGAATAATCTCTCGATAATATTTACGCAATAGGTACATAAAAATTTTTACCAATGTAAAAATCAGTAACAATGTAACTCAAACAAACAGATAACAGAATATTGGTCTACGTGAATATCAGTGTATAGACTTTAAAAAAAGCGAAAATTAGAAAAAACGTTTGTTTATTGAAAAATGTCGACAAATTTATACAAAGAGCGAGGAAGGCGATACCTTTTCCAAGTATACGGGTTTTTTTTTGTAGTATAAACGGCTAGTACCTATATGTAACAGCCAAAAAGCGAAAATTTATCATAATAAGAAAAACCTATTATTATAAGACTCGTCGGCGTATACGTGTTTATTACCACGCGTCTTGAAACACGCATGATGAACTTATGCAGCCGGATATTGATTTGAGTGAAAAGAGAGGAGAAAAAAAAAACACACACAATACGAGTTTTCGCTCCATCCACCACTTTTGTGTGAACGTCAAACAACACTTTTAAAAAATTATACGGTTTTATGTATTATAATATTATTATACGCGCGTGTTACTATTATATACGTATAATGTGTTTCGGGGTCTATATAAGTGAACCAACGTACTATATATATATATTTATACTCATAGAATGGCGTCCTGTTGCGATGCCGAGCTTTACACAGGAATGCAAGTCGAAACCGATTAGACGTCAAAACTGATTTTATCGAGTTTTCGGACACTGATTATGCGTAAAGCATTGTCGGGCAATGTTTTTTTTTCCGTTGGATTTTTAGGTACACCCGTAGTTTGGCAAAACGTTGAGTACGATGCAAACCAATCGGGATTATTATTAGAAACGGGCTCTCGGGAAACGTTTCGACCGTCGAGATCGGATCAATAGGAGGAGGATACACCTTGGTAGCGAAAAAAAAAAAAAAATGGAAAAAAAACACACACACACATCTTTGTCGTAAAGTCTCGTCTAAAATATTGTATTCGTTTTTTTCCAGCGATAAAAATTCACATTATTAACGTGTTATAATAAATCAATACGATTGTTGTAAATATCCCGGACTACTACGGCTGCATCGGTGTACGTTCGCCGCCGGTTTGCTGCCCCGTTGTCTCGAGAGAGAGAGAAAAAGACGCCGCGCGCGTTCGGTTAGATATTGCCGCCGCCGTTCACGAATCTCCGAAATATGTATATTTAAAATATAGGTACCAAACGAACGGAAAAAAAAAAATACCGAAACATATTTTTGTTTCTTCCCCGCGGTAGCAGCTCGCCCTCGGATTCGAGACGTTCCTAAACCGAGTGCGTGTCATAAAAACGATATAACACGTTTGCCGTGTAAAAAATAACGTCTTTACACACGTCTGCACACCGAATAACGCTGCCCCGGCAACACCACATTGTCATCGTCTAGCTCTGTGTATACACATCTTCTCGTGCGTTTGAATGACAATATTTTCGATAAAATCGTACGTGTTGTAATATCATTATTGTTGTTGTTGTAGCTATGGCCTGCGTACTTGCCGAACGTAACGTAAAATACGTTCGAATGAGAAACATTTCGCTTCGGGGGAGAGATCTTAGCCGGTCCCCCGAAAATACGCCGCTGCCGCCGAAAACGAAAGCGAGTTTATAACGAGTTTAAACGTTTCGGTCGTGATATTTTTCGTTCTAGAATCAACGTTATCCAAAGACGTTATACTACTACTACTACTACTGCGATTCTTGTAGTAAAAAAAACGACGAAAATTGGGGTTTGACTCGCTACAGGACTCAATCTAAATATATGTACATAAATGCGGTCATCATCGCAATGTGTAGAGTACGTGTGTTGTTTTGATGAAATATATTGGAAATCGCATCCAAGTCTGGATTAAAATAAACGTAACTAAATATTGCATGTATCCATCTTGATATTTTTTTATTTCATGACGTTGGATTTCTTTTTAATGTTGATACAAAACGGCTAATATCTAGAAGCCATTATTATCACACATTTATATCGACTTGAAATTACCTTATCTTAAACAAACTTACCGAATCCTTAAATCTATTAAAGCCAATTCGTTCTGGCCGTTTTTCTGTATATTTAAAACTCAATGTACCTAGCCACCACGAGTTGTATCGCAGAAGTAGTTTTGACGAACACGACATGTATAACCCAGTGTAAAACATATTTTGTATTGTACACTCGTTACAAACGAAACGTCGGTATTTATTTACCTAAATTTAAAAATCAACTTTGTAGCTTTTTACTACCCAAACGTGTATAGGAAACTCGATATAAATTTCTACAATTTATATACATGTATATATTTAATAACTACGTAGTATTTTTAATCTTATTTCAGTTGATTCCTATCATCTGATCGCTCTTTTCACTTCCTGATTTATAGCGATATGTATATATAAAAAAAATATTTTGTTATTTTCTCACTGAAATTATTGAATAAGCCCCAATCCACAAGCCGGGGCACCAACACAAAAAACATGAGCGTCCCGTGGCCAGCTGCTATATCTGGCGGCCCTCAAACTCAAAATACGTCTTCGTGCAACTTAAAACAACATCGTATCGTGAGAAAAAAAATTAGGTTCTTATTAGGATAGACGATTATTTATAAAAGTCGGGTTTGTTTACGATCGAACAAACGCGGTTTCGATACGGTTTCATCGCCAGCGTCTATTGTACGGGTATATATTAGTGTGGTAAAAAATTACTGGCGCGAAATGTACGATTTATCGGTTAAAAATCGAGGAATTTCGGTCAGAATATATAATATCGTATAGTTTGACGAAAACGAGAAGAGTATACTACGAATCGCATCGCCGTCTTATTAAAACTTCAGAAATCACGAACGTTACATCATTTATGCAATATTTAGTTTAAAACAGGGATGCACAACCTATGGCCCGCGGGTTAATTTCGGCCCGCGTAGCCTTTAAAGTTGGCCCGCGAAAAAAATTAGTGTCTTTATGTTTATGCCATATTTTGATATTCACGCGCTCCTTTGGCCCTCGACATGATCCTTTTTCCTATTTTTGGCCCTTCGACTTGAAAAGGTTGTGCATCCCTGGTTTAAAACGAGAAATTCGAATAAGGCGAATTCCGTGAACCGTTTTGGTGAGTTTGCGGGGACCCCTGAACCGTCTGAAATGCCTGAACCACCTGAACCACCGCCCGGGCGCTCGGGGCCCCGCGGACACGAGCTACGCTTACAGGGGGTGTTTGTACATAATACGGTACGGTGGTTCTTCTCGATAAAACAACTATAATCGTCGTTGCTATAATTATTCGCCATCGAAATTTTTCATCTGTAATTTTTCATTCGCCATCGGTCGCGGACGTCGAAATCTCCACGGCGAGTCGACGCCCGCACGCGCTCGGCTGCGGCTAGGGGCGGATCGCGCGTGTTATTTCTTCTTCCAGGATATATGTATATTTCTACCAGAAACAGTCCGAGAGTGCGAGCCTTGGCGTTCTCGCGCCACTCCGCCGGCCAGGTGGTGCGGGGGTGAGAGTGAGATTCGACTGCGCGACAGCAGCGCGCACTCGCAACCGGTCGCCTCTAATACATCGGGCATCGTACGCCCGCGCCGCACCGACGGAAATCACTTTTGTTCCGCTGGCCATCCAGTCAGGACGCTTGGCCGCCGCCTCAGACGTTTTTCAATACAATATCGTACAGTACTACTACTATGGCGCACATCGCCTGATTTTAGCGATTTTTTTTTTACGTCCTGCGGGCGGCGGCAACGGACCACCACCAAAGGTAAGCAATCGGTTCAATCGTTAGATACGTTTGTCGCGCGATTCCGTCCCTCCATCCGGGTTTTCGAACATCCGCGCTTGTTTTTACACCCTGCGCCGACGCCGTTTCCGAATCCGTACTCGACCCGAGCGCGTTTCACCACGCGAAAACAGTAAAAATTCTACTAGCTTCGCCCCACGTTGCACACAAGCCGTAGCGATCGTGTACCTGTATTTCGCGTCGAATCATAGCTCGAAAACCGTCCAAATTTTTATACAGGTTCGTTACGCGCGCGCGCGCTCTTCTTTTTCTCCAGCCGTTCGGCCGCTCCTCGTCCCGCGGTGAGTGGGAGGTTCCGTCGGTCTGGACGACGTCTCGGCCGCCAAACGTCGGTCGCGTCACCACACCGTTTCGGCGATACAAAATTTGTTCGTTTTCGGTCGACCTGTTAGTTTTCCCCTGTTTTTCATCGAAATCACATGTAGGTCACCCGCTTTTACCCTCCTCCTAGACTCTTCCGTCCATTTTGCGTGCTTCGCGTTTGTCGAAAATCGTATGCGAAAACCGTTCAATCTCCGCTAAACGCGTGGTCAACGCGGCCCGTGGCGACCGCTCTGTACATTATTTTTTTCTCGCCGCCCCCGCCCGCCCGCGACCGGTTCCTGCAGCGCTGTTTCGCGAACCGCCGCGCGCGGTCGCCGGCCCGGTTTCGGGGGTGTGAGTGAGATTTGACGACGCTCGGGGGGGATGACAGCAGCAGCGCGCCATCGCAACCGGTCGCCGCCGAAATCACTTTTTTTCTGCTCAGCCGCCGCCACGGACGCTTTTCAATATAATATACACAGTAATCGCGACACGTTCGCACGCGGACACGTTTTAAACATCCGCCGCAGCCAGCACACACACACACTTCGGACGTCTCGCGTTTTTATTTCGTTTTTTACGTCCTGCGGGCGGCGGCACCGGACACCCGGGGCGGTAAGCATATAAAAATCCGTTCCCCCCGTTTGTCTCGCTCCGTCCGGGTTTTCGAACATTCCCGCCGCAGCGCTCGTTATCTTTTGTTTCTAAATCCACCTAACGTAACCCGTGCGCGTGAAAACAGTAAAAATCCGTCCGTCATTACAGCCCTCGCCGCAGCGACAAAGTTCACTCTTCCGTTTTCTTCCGTCGTTACGTTGCTGTTAACGTACATTGTTTCGCCGATATGACGTCCCTCCGCGCCATCTTGCGCGCGTGCAACCCCCCCGTGGACGCGGAACAGCGCGCGTTACCAACCCTCCCCCGCAACCCGTTCCGGTTGGTGGGACGCGTATCGTACGTTCGCGCTGTGCCGTTCGTTCCGTCGCTCGCGTTCTCGCTCCTCGCGTGCGCCTCGGACCACCGCCGTTTTTTCGCACCACGTCGTCGCCACGCTGTTTCGGGGTAAGCGTTATAGTAATAATAAACACGTGTTAGCTCGTCTCGTTATGATCGCTGCAGATCGTTGTTATGATCGCTGCAGCAGATCGTTCGCAGCGGCGTCTCGGGCAGCACGTTTTTTTCGTTAATTTTGCCGCACGTTCCGGACCCGACGAATCCTCCACACCGCGGCGGCGTCCACGACGACAACAAAAGTGTTTTCGACGTTTTTTTCTCCGTCGCGCGCCTTCTTTTACTCGCGCGGCGCGTTGTCGTATAAAATTTAGACCGCCGCTGTTGATCCACGCGGTCTCTCTATACCTAAGTAGTTTTTTCTCATAAAGTATAAAATATAATCTCATAAAATTTCATAAAACACGTTGATCTACTGTGTGTGTGGTTCTGTGCGTGCACCTGTTCGTGTCACGTTTGGTGCGGCGCTTCGGTGTTTTTCCGTGCACTGTTCATCACGTTGATCCGTTGATCGAACGTTTACTATAATTTATTCGTCGTTCCGTCATAAACGTCGTCGTCTTATGCCCTCCTGCGCCCGTACGGCTCGGGGAGACGGGGGAACGGTTAGAGTGAGAGAGAGAGAAAAAAAACGCTATATAGTGAGGAAACCGCGGAAGAATATGCGTTTGTTCAACCTATCGTTGTAATCATTGTTATCGTACAAAAATTATCGTAAATAACGTAAAAAAAAAAACGGATTTTTCGCAATTTTATCGTAGTAGTAACACGATCATTTTTATTCGGTTGCTGGGTTGTGCCCGTCTGACGTTTTTCTCTTTCACGTCATCATCTCGCGCCCCGATTTCTCCACCACGCGCAGTCTACATAGGTTTATATTATATTGTCTATGGTAATAATTACCCGTTGTTGTTATCGCCTCTCATATTATCGATCGTCATCAATTAACCGTGTCGTTATTACGCCTCGTAATTTTATCCGTCATTATTGTTTATAGTTTCGATTATTTGCGAATATCGATCAAATTATAACTAAAACCGTATGATTATATCGTAAAAAAAAAAATATTGAAAACGACAAGTTCGCGGCACAACAACTGATGGTCGACAAATTCACGTATCGTTACGTGTATCCCCCGGCGAAATAATTTTTTTTTGAACACTGTCGTATAGCATATTTTGTACGTATATTATTCGCCAATTTAAGTAAATACGTAAAATCTAAAACTTCTAAATATCTAGAACTTGACAGTAGTAAAACGTACCCGTTTAATAATTTGATAAAAACACGGGTGTGGTGCGAGTACGGGAGGGGACGTAATAACAAAATTGATCGAATGAATATTATTTATTGAAACAGTATTATCACGCGTACAATAATAGTGATTATTGTAATTACACGTTTTAATATTATTAGAAGAACGATTGATTTTACGTAACACCAAACCAACCATCACCAAACGATTTAGAATAGAAAAAAAAAACACACACACACACAGCGGATAAAACCTATTAAAATTTGTTCGTATCTTAAGAAAAATAATACCAATATATTTTAAACACAGCACTTTTAAGTATACTTGTATATTTTTCTTTTTTATGTGTGGGTCTGCGGTTTTCGTCGTTGCGTATTAGTACCTATTAGTTTCCGTGACCGAGCCGTTCTCAGCCGCATCAACAAAGGTACTTTGATTAAATTAAATTATTATCCGTTTCACCAATAATAATACATATATGTATTTCCATATAATGTTTTTAGGTGTACGTGCAGTTTTCGCCGCTTGTTCCTTGTTCGCGCGTCCGAGCAGCCGACTTGTCTCCGCATCAAAGGTACGTCGTTATCCGACAAATTTTTGTTCGTTTTATATTATCGTTAAAACTACTGTCTACTATATTTTGTCGTAAGTACATTTCGCTAATTAATTTCTTGTAATTACTATTTCAGGTAAGTGCGTTTTTTGATTTTTTGCTTTCGCCGTCCACGCCGTTCAAGGAACATCTCTGAAACCAATGACCAATAGCTGCGAATATTACAAAAGCTGTTTTCACACCGTTTCTCACGTCCGTCCGATCAAGTCGAGCGATTGGATGGATGGATAGCTGCTATTACTCTACACTTGCGTCGTACATTACATTATGTTTGCTATACGTTATTATTAACATGTACACGATCTACGTGTGTCATAGAAACAATGTTTATCCGTAAGCGGATTTACAGGTAATGGCTGTTCAATTTCGACCGGATTGGTTGCAAGATTTAAATTCATTTATTAAATTTTGATCCTAAAAAAAAAAATTTAATTGTTTTTATCAACTCTCTTATCAGACGTGACTGGTATTTATGTCTTAATTAAAAATTTCTATTTCTGTATCTAACGCGAGCATAAAGATACTATAAAACCACATTGATCGCATTCGTTATTTGATTTTGTTGTTACGTTATTTGTTTTGACACGGGTCCAATTTTTTAAAATTAAAATTTATTATTATTTGGTTTCTTGTAAAACTTTTATGATGCACGCAAAAGTCCATACTGTCTGCGATCATTCATTTAACAACAATTATCTTTTCTGAAAATTGGTTTTTTGATATCTTTATGGGTGTTATATCCGATTAGCGATCGCCAAAAACATTTCACTATAGAATTCTCGTCAGATCAAACTTTTGTACTTTTTTGATTGTGTCTAGAACACTCGATGTGTTTATAAATTTGGTTTTGCTTTTTATTCTTAATAGTATCGCCCTATCCTATTAGAATGCGTATAATGCTTTCTTTGCCAATATTCAATTTTTTTTCATTTGTCTTATTAATGTGGATTATATTAACTGTTTACTTTCTGTAAATCATTCTTCAAGTCTATAATGTGGATGTCTTTTGAATACAAACTATACCCCTATTACCCCCAGGTTGGAAACCGCTGCTCTACAGTGTGGTTATCAATTCCTAATCCAGGAATACGGTCCTTTTTTTGGCACATCGTTACCTTAATTATGTTCCAGTTGATAATAAGGTGGTCATTTCGGAAACATCTAGCCACTTCTACTAGCGCTCTTTTCAGATCATTTTCACGCCTCAAAAAATCGCGTTTTACTCCTTTGGGGGTAATTACTTATCTTTTGTCTCCTTTGATATATACTTGTACAAAATATTTTGAAATTTGTACCTAATATTGTCATGTCCAATCCAGTTGGTGGATGTTGTCATTTAAAACCGTTCAATCCAACCTCAAACTTGGTTTGGCAAGTCATTAATTTAAATCATATTTTGATTTTCGAGCGACTGAAAAATAAAAACACAACTAGGTTACACTAATTAGATAAAATTGTACCAAAATCAACCTTCATAGTTTATTTTGACCACACTCGAGCAAGTTTGGCCGACGGAGAATACATTTTTCCATTACTTTCTCTTGTTGAATTCAGCATAGGATCTGTAATTAGTTGATGTTTGGCAACTATGCTGTATTGCGCTGAATCGTATTAAGTACGCATTCAGGTCGGTTGGTCTTTCTGAGAGATGAGTAGGTGGCCCAGTACGTTCCCTTCGTTTAAGCGTGGATGATTTTTTTCCTCTGGGAACACTTTGAGAATTAGGTTTTTTAGCAATCGCCCTATACCTAAGAGAAAATATCACAGAAAAAATCGTGCCCATATACCAATCGAGACGAGTCAAAAATCATTCGTGAATTTTACGGATCGTTTACAACAATCTATTGATGCCAGCATCTTGAAGATACTGATTTCATTATTTCCTACTGATTTTAATGAAAAAAAAAGAAACAAATTTATATTGTTAGCAATGGGAAATAGACTCAAAATATTGCTCGTCGGACCGGCATTCAAACCCAGACCTCATAGATGCTGGCAGTCTTTACGCCTCAAAAAATCGCGTTTTGTCTGCGGCATTCAAACCCAGACACCTTAGGTGCTGGCAGGAGCGGTCTCCCACAGAGCTACCCAACAGACGTTTCCATTTATCAATTTTCGATGGTTAGGATAGGTTAGTAGATTTTTAAGACTCTATTGCTTTCACCACTGGTGTGTGTGTGATTTCGCGAAACGGTACTTTTTCTTTGACTTTCGACTGTGGACATGATTAAGTCCCACTTCTGAACTGTTAGCAATTGGAAAAATACTTAAAAAAGCTGCTCGTCGGACGCTCTGCCATTCAACTACCCGACGACAACTCTTATCACCAATTTCCGATTAACTTACGAACTGTGCTCGCCAACAACAGAATAAACCGTTTTTCTCTATGATGTTTTTAGTTTTTTCGTTTAAATAAATCCCCTCAGAACCCGTCTGCACCCTGTAATGCAACGCGTAAAAACGTGTCTCGCGCGGTAAAACTACACAATCAACAACATCCAAAGATGACCTACGTATTACGTGTGCGTTCATCGGATAGAATTCCGCCGATCGCGTACCAATGACCCGCACGCTGAAACATAATATTGTACAAAATGTTAAAAATCTTTACGTCATGCAATATTGTTATTCTAAGGACGGTATTAAAGATAAATCGTTACGCGAAAATAAAATAAAAATATTGGTTGGTAAAAATGTTTGAAATTTTTTTCGTTAAATGACTATATTAACTGCGGCTTTCACAAAAAATTGTGACTTCATGAATTCGAACATCCCTTCAAAATCCCCCTCACCTTTAAAAATAAAAATAAAACCGTTTTTGGTACAAAACATAAGTACTGAGTTGTTTAAATTGTATACAATATACATATTATATGTATATATATATATTTTGATTCGTGCATGCATTATTGTACCAACGGAACGCAATCTGACTTAAATTGAAAGAAATCACACGCGTTTTACCGGCAGTCTAAACAATTTATCAACATCGGAATGACGGTTTGCGAAAACAACGTTTTATAACATACTGGTTGTATACGTCTCTATATTTTCAGAAAATCGAGACAGAAGGTAGATGCTTAGTGTAAACAAAGCAATATAAGAAGAAAAAAAAAACATAATCGAAAAATAATTATATACAACTATAGGCGCACTATAGCGGGATTACTCTGCGTTATATTCAGGTAAATCTGCATTATTCCTTTTTTGAATGTTATAACTTAATATCATGACGATGCAAGTGAAATGTTAAAAAATCAATGTTATCAAAATAAGATCTATGATTTATAATAAAAATAACATACTTAGATTTATCCAAGTTTAGTTGTACATCAACGTTGTCTCATCAGTCTTTAACAGAAGACGGACATTTTTTGCTATATTAAAGAGCTTAACTATAGCTTTTATGATACACCAATAAAACAATTGTATACATTTCAAACACCTTTCAAAGCAACACGTTACGTCGACATGTGAATTGTTAATAGAACGTTCGATTTCACGAGCATCTTTTAGACAATCCAAGCTCATTACATTTTTCATACGTATTATACAATTTAATATTGCCGATTTTTAAAATAAATGAAATCAATACTAGATGGCAGGACTTTGAAAAAATATGGTATGAAAGGTATTTTTACAGAAAAAATATAATGATGTCAAAAGTATATGTACCAATCAGTGGCGCCTAAATCAGAATTTGCATAAAAAACAATTTGAAGCTCAACAAGTGCAACCTAGACCCAAATTTTTACTCATAAATAATACAGCTTTTATAATTTAACTAGTATTTACTTTTAATTGCCACAAAATTAATTCAACGAAAGAGTATCAATATTAGCATCTTACTTCTTTCTTCTTTCATATTTAATGGCATTGTAGTTGTCAGAGAGTTTTAGCAGTCACTACAATATCCCGCAACTTTTCTCAGTCTTGAGCAACTTCATGCCAATCCTGTATATTCATTGTCTTTAGGTCTTCCGGCACTCCATCAGTCCACCTATTTCAAGTGCGTCCCCTTTATCAACTTCCCGTGGGTTTCCACTCGAAAGCAATCCGTACACTGTCGTTTACTTCTTTTTTTAGAATAGGCCATAGCAGCCAATTTTGAATTTTTCACAAAACCAAACAAAGGTGACCCAGCGTGACACACAATGAGGTGACCACCCTTTCCAATGGGTACTTTTAATCCTTCGGTGTTGTCGGAATTGTGCCATATGTGCCCTCTCGAATGGTTTTGATTTACCCATGTTTCATCTAAGTAAACTATTGGCCTTGTGTCGTTATTACGTTTGAACTCGTTCATTTTTTTCAAAAATTTAATCCGACAACAAACAATATCATTACGTTCCATTAAAAACTTCCGCCCATCATTGCATTTTTTGTACTTGAAATTTAAATTACGCAAAATATGTCGCACAGACCATTGTGAACCCGAATAGTTAATTTTTTCATGCAACGCTCTCAATATTTTTGCGCTTGTTGGGTACAGACCATTATCATAAAAACTATGAACTGTTCTTCTGACATTTTCATTGTCAAAATCGTCTAAGTTAGGCGCGTTTATAATTTTTTTTGGGAGACTTAAATGAAGTAGAAGGTTCGGAATCTGGTTGATTTTCGCCCGCAGATAATTTTTTCCCTTCGGCACAAACTCGTTTAACACAAGTAAGACTTACGCCACACGCTTCGGCAGTCATTTCACGAGTTTGACGAAAAAAATTATTAAGTTCTGGCTTACCTTTGTCGCCTGCCAATGTTTTGAAATAATTGTAAACGTGAAAGATTACTTTTTTCGTTTGAGAATGTGTGGCTTGATACGCCATATTTTAAAAAATATTTTTATTAAAAAAATAAAAAAAAATTCACAAATATTCAAACTTTACGTAAAAGCGCGCACTTTTAAAACCAACGATATTCGATCGCGGTAAATATGATTATAAACGTAGATAATAAGTGAAAAGTACGACTGAACTGCACATGCCATATATTATAGGTTATACTTATATTCAAACTTGTATCACGAATGACTCACCAAACGTTATCAAAATATTGTGGAATGCAACAGCTGTATGAAAAAAAAATGGTTTCCAAAATAGGACGAATAGCACTATAAAAAGTAATTGACCACCTGACGTTTTAAAAATGCGCGGAAATGTTTCCATTTCCCTCATACGTAGAACCCCTGAAAACAGGAAAAATGACCACTTGGCGCGCGACGATCGCGGCTCTCTTTTCGCCTCGCGTACTATAGTATTTACTTTTAATTGCCACAAAATTCATTCAAAAAAAGAGTATCAATATTAGCATCTTACTTCTCTCTTAACCGCCTGATATCTCGTCTTCCTATAGACCAATATCTCTCCTCCCCACATTCGCAAAAATTTTTGAAAAAATACTCCTCAAAAGGCTACTTCCACTATCGGACAAATTCAACATCATCCCAAACCACCAATTTGGATTCAGGTCAAAGCACTCCACCATCCACCGCACTGTCGACTTAATCTCTACCAGTATGGAATCTAAACTTTACTGTGCGGCTGTACTCCTTGACTCCTCAGGCCTTCGACAAGGTGTGGCATGAAGGACTTCTCTTCAAACTCAAAAAATTCTTCCCTGCCCCCTACTACCTTCTCTTAAAATCATACCTCGAAAATTGCACATTCAGTGTTCGCGTTAACAACAGCTACTCGTCAAACTTCCAAATACTTGCTGGAGTCCCTCAAGGAAGTGACATAGCTCCCTTTTTACACTCTATATTCGCCCACGACACTCCGACCTCTCCTCATACATCACTGGGTACATATGCTGACGACACGATAATCCTGGTTTCAAACCATGACCCCCAGGTAGTATCTCTCCGGCTTTAAAATCACCTCAACTCGATTCAACTATGGTCAAACCGCTGGAAGATCAAAATTAACGATGATAAATCATCCTTTATCACCTTCTCTCTTAGACCTGGTGACTGCCCCTCTGTATCGTTTAATAATAACCAAATCCTAATCACCCCGACAATAAGATACCTAGGTTTGATCTTTGACAGGCGCCTCACATAGGCCCATTACCTTTAAATAAGAAGAAAAACAGTCAACTCCAAACTCCATTTACTCCGCCCACTTCTTAGATCCAAGACATCATTAAAAAATAAACTATTAATATACAAAACCATCATCAGACCTGTTTGGTCCTAAAATAAATGAAATCAATACTAGATGGCAGGACTTTGAAAAAATATGGTATGAAAGGTATTTTTACAGAAAAAATATAATGATGTCAAAAGTATATGTACCAATCAGTGGCGCCTAAATCAGAATTTTCATAAAAAAAAATTTGAAGCTCAACAAGTGCAACCTAGACCCAAATTTTTACTCATAAATAATACAGCTTTTATAATTTAACTAGTATTTACTTTTAATTGCCACAAAATTAATTCAACGAAAAAGTATCAATATTAGCATCTTATTTCTCTCTTCTTCCATGTTTGATGGCATGGTAGTTGTCAGAGAGTTTTAGCCGTCACTACAATAACCTGCCACTTTTCTCAATCTTGAGCAACTCCATGCCAATCCTCTTTAGGTCTTTCGTCATTCCAGTTTTCTATTGAGATTATATTATTGTAAAGAATTACGATAAATCTGTTTATTAATTTTTTGCTCCCATTTAACTATGGATAAAATATATTTCAAAAATTCCAGAAAATTTGTGAAATTCCGTGATTTTTCAATGTTTTCCAGAAAATTTTCTGTGTCCCTGACTTTTAAAGGCGTTCTAAATGAGTGGCAACCTTGAGCTGGTCTCTCCTATGTTGTATTTTGTAAATAAAAAAGTACTCGACAAAAGCCCCGAATTTATCAGTCACTGTTCAGATCACTCGTAAATTGCGATGTAAACGATAATTCCATGATTATTCCATGTTTTCCAGAAAATTTTCAATATCCCTGAATTTTCCAGGTTTTATAGATGAGTGGCAACCCTAAGCTGGTCTCTTTTATGTTGTATTTATTAACTAATAAAATACTCGATGAAAGCCCCGAATTTATCAGCCACTGTTTATCCTGTTCTTTTTTTTTCCCGGGGCTTATTGAATTTTACTCATAAATAATACAGTTTTTATAATTTTACTAGTCCACCTCTGGGCATAAGTTGTTGAAGTAATTGTAGTAGTAGTAGTAGTAATACGAATCGTCCCGTTCCCTTTTAATCGAATTTTGTGAACAAAATGAGGGCATTTTAAAGGTTTTCGACGTACAAACGTATCTCGCGTCCTATGTTTTTCGAAAAAGTAGCATAACATTAAAGACAAACAATCATTATAATTATTAAATGATAAAAGTTGTATTATTATACATATGTGTTATATATGTATATGTTGACGGGAAAGGTTTGAACATAATACGTCTGTTTGAAATAATAAAGCGGCCAAACAATATGTGTTTCTATGGTTACGCAACGCTTTCAATAAATTTAATAATAATAAAATAATATAATATAATATATGTAACAACCGTTTGTCGACAACGTCTATAAAACAATTTTTAACAACACACGCGAATTTTGCCCAGCGTATTGTTCGCGCCATGAATAAGCGCTAAAATATCACCATTATAATATTATGTAGGTACCTACTTGTTTGTGTTCGATTAGCCGCAAATATTCATATATAAAATATTGGTATAAACCACACACGTCATTTGAACGTTCGGTGTTGTGCCGCTTTGACCAGAGTAAAAATTTCAAACGATTTTTGCTGTGTGTGGAAAGGTAGGTGTATGCGCAATTTGGTAAAATTACAATACGTATGTTTCACTAGAAAAACAATTATTGCTAAATAATACAAAATTTACTGATACTCGAGTTTTAAACACTTTAATTTCTTGATCTAAAGCATCTATATTACGTTTAGCATCTTCTATAATCTTCGGTTTACCCTAACCATCCGGATAACTGAACACTATCGTAAAAGAAAAATTTTGAAACTTATAAACATGGAAAATAAAAATAAAAATTTGTTTTTCAAATTGTAAAGATTAATTTTCTTCAAAAACATCACACCCCACCGTCAACTATAGACAATAAAACAGTGAGAGTGGCAACCTTGATCTGGCCCCTCCTAGGTCATAAAATTTTATCTAATACGTTTATTTCTTCGGAGTCGTGTTAAAATTAACGTGTGTACATACCACACTTTCTACCATCAATCCTATAGAGACAAACTGAAAAATCAAATAACGACGAATAAAATAAAAATAACGCGAGACCCGAGCGAAGCGAAGGATCGAGTGAGTAATTAGATCTTACAAATTGGGATATTTTTTTAAACTGAGAACACGTTCAATAGTCACTTTTTTTTCCAGTCTTCAATCCTTAGATTGGTTTGCTGCAGTTCTTCATGCTTCCCTATCATTACTCAATTCCTTTAGTTCTTTATAACTATTTTTCCCCATGTCACTTATTATTTGCTTCATATACTCCATCCTTGGTCTTCCTCTTCCTGTATGGCCTTCAACATCGTCTTCTATGACGGTTTTTGTTAGACTCTCATGGCGTAGTAGATGTCCTATCATTTTAGCTCTTCTAACTTTTATGGAATGCCATAGTATTTTTTTTTCATTTATTCTATTTAGTACTGCTTCATTCGTTATTCTATCAATCCATTTAATTCTTAACATTTTTCGATAACACCACATTTGGAAGGCCTCTAGTTTTGGGGTGTATAACTAATACATAAAATTAATACTAGACAATAACCATTTAATACTATCATGAAATTATTAACAACCAATGAAATAAGGCGGAAGAAGCCCACCACTTGCCATTGCTATAGGCATCGGAACAGCGTTGTTTCAAACATCGTAAATAAATCCCGATTGTCCGATGGATATAATGTGAAAGGTAATTTCATGGAGAAAAATATAATACTATCAAAATTATTCGTACCAATGAATTAGTTCTAAATTCATATACAGAATAAAGAGTGTACGTTATAGTTCGTTAGAATTGGTTAGTTATTTCCTAATTTCTTAACTTAACCTGGTATCTCATTTACTTCTGGCGTGAAATGTGTTTTTAGAATATCCACCAGGTCTTAATACGACTTGTCAGTGGCCCGAAATAAAAAAACATTTAAATGTTCGTAAAAAGTAACTGCTTTGGACGATACGTAAAATTCGAGTAAACGAATAGATTTATAAATTAATTCGTCGCTACTGGCACCAGCGGAGTGGACGGCCGCTCGTTCATATCGTGTGTACAATAATATAATAAAATATGCCGCTATTATTATTTTTGCGAAAAAAAAAAAAAAATACTGTTTGGCTCACCATTTTCATTTTACTTACATACTATATATGTATATAATATACGAGCTATTAATATGCTATTATGATGTGGCACATGTTTTCAACGCGTATAATATATCGTTATAATAATAATAATAATAATTCGAAACGACGTCTTGTAAAAGTTTTCGAGGGATTCCAGCGCGCAGACCGAAATTCTGAAGCGAAACTTTTCATAGAAAAGTTGTTGAGAATACGTTAAAATTACGTTGATCCAATGTCGTTTATACTTCTTATCGTGCCGTGTGTGCGTTTTTGAATGAATACAGTTTTTCGAACAGAACTCCATTTTAATTTTTTTTTAGTTTTCGTTTTCGTGCTAAAAAAAAAAAAAAATTTGAAACTTATAATTACGGTAAATAAAAATAAAAATTTGTTTTTTAAATTGTAAGGATCAATTTTTTTCAAAATCCACAAACTCCACCGGCAATACTGTTCTGTTCTTTTTTTTTTTTTTTCCGGGGCTTTTAGAATGTTACTCATAATTAATGATACAGGTTTTATAATTTAACTAGTATTTACTTTTGATTGCCACGTATACGTCACTGTAAACGATTAATCTGTTCATTAATTTTTTGCTACTATTTAACTATGGATAAAATATATTTTAAAAATTCGAGAAAACTTATGAAATGTGAACTTATACCGCGTATACTTGGTACTGTTACTCAGTAAGAATTGTATTTTGTATGAATACATCCACTAATTTTTTTTTTTCGATTATTGCTTAAACTCACATAATTTTGTTGTTTAAACAATTTTTTTTGATGATTAAGTAAGTAGTTAAGCCGTTATGCGGGTATTAAACTATTGAAAAAAGATCAAAACTCGTTTATGAATATACGGTACGAAATTTTATTATCTATTTCGACTACTCTATTGTATGCACTACGAGTGTACATTTAAGTACATTTTGTACAATATAATGTCGTAAATTCTTTCTACGGATAAAAAAATAAAAAGTAATTCATTTTCATACATCGTACGGCTAAAGGTACACATAAATTGAATTGATGACGTAAAAAAAAATATTTTAAAAAAATAACAATAATGTTGATAATTATTATGTAAAATTGATCGAGTAATGTTAATATTGATTCTGTTATCACTTTAAAAATGCGAGTGAACCATAATGTGTTTTGATGACATTTACAGGTCTTCATATCGATACAAAAAAAAAAAAGAAAAAAAAAAACGTACAAATATATCTATAGAGCGGATTAATTGCCTCAAGGCTTTGTCACATAGGTATTACACGTACACCATATAATGGTCATTGAAATGGTTCTAAATAATATCTATAATGCCTCTGGCGTGGATGAACATCCCGTAAGCATAGATAGATAGAGGCAAGTCACTGGCGCTGGGGTAAAACCTCGTAAACTTGCTTAGATACCTAATATTTATAATCGTTGAAAAAAAAAAAACAATGGTGTTACCTACCTATGGACCAAATTGTAAAATAATGTTATAATTCTGATTATTATGTAACTGTTTTATTGAAAACACAATTGGTTGGCTCAAAAAAAAAAAAAACGTGATTCAGACATCTTACATTAACAAACTTACAAAAAAGAAAAAACTGTTTTTATGTGTACCTGCCTAGTTGCTTTAGAATGAGCAAATTGTTATTGTTGATAATAATATTGTGTAACTTTTTTCGTGTATACCATAGAGAAGTTTCGAGATGAATGCAACGTTTCGTACCTTAGTCTCTCTGATTTGAAAAAAAAAAAAAAAAAATATAAAAAAAATATACGTGAAAAAAAATTTTTTTTTAAAAATATTGATAAAAAAAAAAAAATGAAAAAAATATTGATGAAAAATTCTTTTTTTAAAAATATTGATTAAAAAAAAATAATTAAAAAATATTGACGAAAAAAAAAGCTAAAAAAAAAAAAAAAATTGTTTTGATTCATACGTTATATTCATACAAATCTGTGTCTGAAAAAAGTAACAGTACCACCTATCGCTTATTTCTCTAAATGATAAAAAATAAAACCGACAGATTAATTCGAACGTACGTAACAGTAACGTTGAAATTCATTTCGTTGTTATTCTAAATGAATTCCTCGTTGAAAAAACTATATATAAATCGCCATGTAATAATGTCCTTCGGGAAAGTACGCCCGTTTTTAATTGATTTTTAAAAGCTTGCCCCGCATGTACAAACATCTATGTTATATATTGTGTGCGCACAACGTAACTTTCTCAACGATTCCTTAACTTACTTGTTAGGTTCGGTTTTTCTCTCGTGTTCATCATATATTCAGTTTTCTTATTTAAAACACCACAACCGCGGTCGCGTTCGGGTTTTAGTCCCATACGTATTACGGCGTGAAACAGAATTATTACGGTAATAATTTGGAAAAAATATAATAGCGGTACAATGTATACGTATAATATTATACTGTATATATGTGTGTGTAACGCGAAACCTTGCAAGCTCGGAAAACGTTTTGAATAGTATTCTGTAACAATGACGGTTTGAAGAGGCGTCTTATTGAAGTACGTACCTATGTGTTTGCCGGGTTTGTAGTGTTGTTTTGACTTGAACATTTCAAGTGTTGAACAGAGTTAGTCTCGTAAAAACGCGTTTGATTAACGTTTCGCGTTGAAAAACTTTTACATTAATTACAAAAAAAAAAAAAAAGAAGAAAAAAAACACGTTTTGAACTTCGCTCGCTGAAAAAATGCGCGTACGAATCGTACCTACCGGCGGATTGACGATAGAATTTTGTTCGCCAGCAAAAAATATTTATCACAGTAAAGTTTCGTTTATCTACCGTCCGACGCATTTACTTACAAACGCGGAAACGAGTCACGCAGGCGCAATTTGAAAAGGTAAAATTTTAATGTTTTTTGTGTGACATAAGCAGAATACTGTGCATTCTTTTTTTTTTTTAATTTGGACGGCGTAAGACTTACCAAAGGGTTCTTCTCTACCAGAAACATCGAAAATCTTCATCCGTATCCAGTCCACTCAGTATAAGAAAGTCACGCGCGACCAGCCGCGTCCGTCCGCATTAGGGCAAACGCCCCCACGCGTTCTACGCGCTAGTCGCATACGTCCAAAAACGCGAACGTGTGACACCCACGCGGATCGGAACAGATTATTTTTATTTATTTTTTTTTTTTTTGCCTTCGAAGAAAAGCGAAAAGACGGAAGAGTGGTTATTTACCAAATTCGATTTGTTTGGACACCGCGTTAGTGTGTAACTTTTTCTTTTATTCTCTCTCTCTCTCTCTCTCTCTCTCTCTCTGTACGGGGAGAAACGGCGAAAACACAATACACCTCGCGCGTAATCATATTACTACGAAACTGTGGTGTGTAGAACGATAATTTATACGAGCGAATTCGTGTCGAAACGCCGGGAAATAGGTGAAAAACACGCTCGTATAGGCCGGAGTGAACGACGCTGCAAAAGTCGTCGAAACCGAATTAAAATCGAGTTACTACCTACCTCCAAGCTCGTGTGTAACATATCAAAATGTATAACGCGGGTTAGTTCTCAAACTATTTCTTCGACGCGAATTCGTTTTTCGTTCGACGCAGTAGCAGCCGCGCGTTTTACGATTTTTTTTCCCCCGATTTCGGTTTTCGCGCTATTGAAAATTAGTATTATATATTTTGTTTTTTTTTTTTTTTAGTAAAAAAACATTTTATAAGTACCTCAACTACTATATACGAGGGTCGTTTTTTTTTCAACCTCCGGTGGGCCATAAATAAAAGACAAGTGAATAGAACAAAATTATTTTATTACCAAAATGTACGAGGTCTGTTCAAAAAATACGCGGACTGAGGTGATAAAAGAAAATCTACTTTATTTGGAAGTTACACGTCTGGGTCTCCTTCAAAGTACTCTCCTCCCCAACGCACACACTTATCCCAACGGTGTTTCCACTTGTTGAAACAGTCTTGGTACGCTTCTTTTGTGATGGCTTTCAGCTCCTTCGTCGCATTTTCCTTAATCTCCGAAATCGTCTCAAACCTTGTTCCTTTGAGAGGTTTTATCAGTTTTTGGAATAAGAAAAAGTCACAAGGAGCAAGGTCAGGTGAGTATGGGGGAGTGGGGAAGAACAGAAATCGAGTGTTTAGCCAAAAACTCACGAGTTCTGAGTGCTGAGTGAGCTGGAGCGTTGTCGTGGTGCAGGAACCAGTTGTCACTTTTCCACAGTTCTGGCCTTTTGCGTCGAATGGCGTCCCTCAGACGTTTCAGTACTTCAATGTAGGTTATCTGGTTGACTGTGGAGTCTTGAGGGAGGTACTCGTGGTGAACAACACCCTTAGTATCAAAAAAAACTGTCAGCACAACCTAGACATTTGACCGAACTTGGCGAGCTTTTTTGGGTCTTGGGGACGTTTGACCCACCCACTGGGATGATTGGACCTTCGTTACAATGTCATAACCATAAACCCATGATTCATCACCGGTTATAATTCTTGCCAAAAAGTTCTCATCTTCATCCGAACGATCAAGCAGCTCCTGACAAATCCGGACGCGATTGGATTTTTGGTCGTCGGTCATCAGGCGTGGCACAAATTTCGCAGCGACCCGGTGCATCTTCAATTTTTCGGTCAAAATCTCGTAACAAGATCCAACTGATATTCCACACTCTTCGGCAAGTTCTCTGATTGTCAGACGCCGATTTTGGTGAATCAGGGTATTGATTTTGACAACGTGTGGGTCGTCAGTTGACGTCGAAGGACGCCCAGGACGCTCATCATCGTCGATCGACTGTCGGCCACCCTTGAAACGTTCATGCCACTTGAAACATGCAGTACGATTCATAGCAACATCCCCGTAGGCCGTGTTGAGCATGGCAAATGTTTCAGTTGCAGATTTAGTAAGTATTATCGCTTATGGTTCAGCGTTTCCCTTCTGGTGGGTCACCACCCACTAGTGGGTCGCAGGTGCATTTTAGGTGGGTCGTGGTGTGGCTCTTGAAAATTTACCAACTTTAGCTGTTTCGTCAGCATCACTTTATTTAAATTTCCCTTATTTTTATATTTTTTGCCACGTTTCCATTTCATATGACGGACTGCACGAAGTGAAAAAAAATCAAAACGTAGGTCGCCCCAGACATAAAAGGTCGGAAACAAC
>CM029365.1:11996141-12024158 GCA_017140985.1 Hormaphis cornu | reverse complement strand
GTTGTTTCCGACCTTTTATGTCTGGGGCGACCTACGTTTTGATTTTTTTTCACCTTGTGCAGTCCGTCATATGAAATGGAAACGTGGCAAAAAATATAAAAACAAGGGAAATTTAAATAAAGTGATGTTGACGAAACAGCGAAGGTTGGTAAATTTTCAAGAGCCACGCCGCGACCCACCTAAAATGCACCCGCGACCCACTAGTGGGTGGTGACCCACCAGATGGGAAACGCTGAATCATAAGCGATAATACTTACTAAATCTGCAACTGAAACATTTGCCATGCTCAACACGGCCTACGGGGATACGTACGCGAACGAACGCGAGAGGGACGCAAGCTAATCAAACTCTACCAAATACAATTAGGCGTGTCGGCGGGTGTGTTTCCGACCGAATAATAATAATAATTCATCGGGATAACAAGCGGCCGTTCACAGAACATTATACGCACTCCCGGAATCGTCGAAACGGTCTGAAATTACGGATCTACGTCTCTCTCTCTCTCTCTCTCTCTCTCTATCTCTAATTCCTGTAAAAGCTCCGACCGTTTGCGCGGGGGCCTTTGAAGATTCCGAGACGTTGCGCCGTTTCGCGTACAACGCGTGTATATATTATTTATTTATCAAAATCAGCTCTCAACCGCTGTGCGCGCCCCGAGTATATAGGTATAATCGTGCGCGTTATTATTGTAACCGAATCGGAACAACAACTCGTATTATGAACGCGCAAAGGTTTACCGAATTATCTCGAAAAAAACCGCCCTTGTGATACAGTCTTGGACGGACCAATGCGATTAACAAGTACGGTAAAAAGTTATTTTAAACTTTTAAATGTGAAATTATAGCAATAAACATACGTCGTGTATAATACACCTGCCGATGCAATCGAATATCGGGTACTTTCGACGGCGACTTCAAACGCGAAACGCGACGTAAGTAAGATTTGACGGTTCTGTTCGTTTCGACACTTATTGAAAACAACTGGTAACTATAAATTACGACAATAAAAATACACAGTAGTATCCGTTATACTCAATAGTATTCGGTAGCTGGTAGATATTTGTTATACTATACTATCATATTGCGCAGTGGTGACACCGGAGCCCAGTTGCTATGGGCTTCAAGATTCTAAACTATAAAATATGTATTATCCAAGGGTGTAGTGTTTCGATCTAAACCTACGACCTATTGAAAGAGCAAACTGTGCTCCTCCTTATTAAACTCGACCGTTACAGAACTCGCGTTTGAATAACCGATGACAACGAGTGTTCAATTATAAACGAGAACATTGCATAGTTGTTCAGTCGTTGATTCGCGCTGAAGATGACAACATAGTTGTTGAAATACGCAATAAAAAGTGTATCATTTTTGTGATTTCGGGTTTATTAAATTTAGTATAAACAGTCACAAGTGCTCAAATTTTAATTTTAGCATAGTTGCATTATTCATTATAGTTATTAGGGTACTCGACTTTTGACGTGGATGGGTAGGTAAGAGTCGAGTTTGCCACACGTTTTGAAAGTACCGTGTGTGCCACCGATTACAATAATAGTTATTCGGTATTTGAACTATTATTACGATTTCGAAATAAAATTTTTCGAGCATGGCGCAGCTGTCGTAGGGTAAAAATTGGCGTTTTCGCTTCCTGTCGGGCGGCGTGCAATCTGCATGCTGAAAATCGTTATGTGTACTGTGTTTGCTGTATATCGTAAGGCCGAGTTGCATGGGCAATATTATGGGTTGCGATATTATGATATGGCGAATACTACCCGTAGCCAACCCGCAGTAGTATTGTCATTGATCAAGTATACTTGTAAGTCATAATCAACGGCATTGTGTTGTGCGAGTGCGTCGAACCACACCCGCGCGCCTACCTATATAATACACACCGGAAGAATCCAAAATCGATCAGGGAAAATGAAACGAAACAAAATATGTACAGTATGATATTATTATTGTGACGTACACCACGGATTCGATCAAGGTCGTTTTACGACAATATGAAGATGGTCGACGGTGTTGATGTTGTTGGCTTTTTATTTTTCGTTAATTCATCGAAACTCTGCAGATGTTCGTCAATATTATGATTTCCAACGCGAAAACGATAATACGAGGTTTTTTATTTCTCAAAAAAAAAAAAAAATTTATAAAAACCGTCTGTTACTTTTTGTAACCTGTTCGAAAGAATATCAAATATTATATTGTACGTATGTTTGTTTTAGTCGTTTTTCGCATGTATTGTTAGAAACGTGTCTTTCTCGCAAAGAAAACACGTATACGAGCTATATAGATACGATGAAAATCGATAAACCATCGAAAAGGTAATAAATGAAAATATATATAAAGAACGTTAACCGTTTTCAACAAAACAGTGCTGCGAAACACTCGTTTCCTATTATAAAGTACATTTTATTCTATAGTTAGTATATAACCTGTTCGCTTGCAAATTATCGGTGTTTTTTTACCGACTGTTTACAAATATTCCGTACTCAACGTTGTTGATTTTAAAAGACGAATTTTGATATCTTTCCAATAGTGTATACGTATGAGGTAGCCTCAAATTCTACACCGAGTACAAAAAGTTTCGTTCTAAGACGGACCCTACTCTAAAAGTAGGTGAAATTTTTTTGACTAAAAATTATGATAATATTATGTACAAATATATTAAGTACAACTCTTGTTAAGCTCTAGACACGCGTTGCCTAACGATTTATAGTAAAACTTATGAACGCGTTTTTCATCATCAAATCATAATGAACTGTTTTACTGCGTACAATATAATACGTCGAACTGGAATCTCCGTACGACGGTTTCAAAACGCATCCGTACAATTACGTCGGGAAAAAACACCCGTCGTTTTGAAAAATAATCTGATATTTTATTAATTAAAGGAATTTAATACCAAATTTATCTATTGATTGACGGGGGTTGTTTTGTCTTTCGTATATTTTATTTATTTAAACTTCTTGCACAGCGTATCATAGAAAACACAAATGCTGAAGTACGCGGCGACTTTCCGCGACACTGCCGGCCCGCGGGCTAATGTGTATATACCGTTTGCGTGTTCGCTTTCAAATCGATGATTGAGGGTAGTAACACGGAGGTTTCGCTTTTAGACGACTTTTACTGCCGGAACTATGTGTTTTTTTCTGGCAAAATGAAAAAAATAAAAAAAACATCCCGTCCAAACAAACGTGAATGTACGATAAAAGCGATCGGGAATAAAACCCCCATCACGTGGCCATCACCATAACACGACGAGCTGTTGCAGTACCTGTATAATATACTAAACGAACTTAAGAAAATCAGAAGCGCAATGATCCGTCACGGTAAGAATATATAAGTGAGTGTTGTTGCATATAACACACTCGGTCGGCTTTTACATTATGTTTTTTATCTCAAAAACTACTCTCGACTTTCACATTCCACGGTACATAGCGTAGGCTGCCAGTTACATAATAATATCGTTATTGTTGTTTAACGCGCAGAACTATACATTTTATGATTACGAAAAAATAAAAAAATACGTTTTTTTTTTCCGCTAGAGTACGATGTGAAGATGAAATAGATTATTTTTCATCCGCATCAATCGCCAGATCGATATCGAACCCCGACATTCTGGATTGATCCCTCCCGGGAACGTCAATATGGCCCGTAGTGCACGTACTTAAAACAAATAAATAATTGTCACCGGGTAAAACTGATGTGTGAAAAAACGGGGTCAGCGCGAAAACTGCGTGGTGTCAACGTTTTGTCATGTTACGTTTCGACCTACACAAAAATATGTTCACTTCGATTTTCCGAAGGTAATAACTATCGTACGTTATAAAAACGTACGCAACGTTTACCGCTGTTTTTTTTTTGTTTTCTAGTGGGTATAAAAACGTCAAACGGGGCATTCGAATGTACCGATAGTATATAACACAACGAAATGTGCGTAACATTTTCTCGAAAAAAAAAATCACCAATATCCTTTGATTACAGCTGTATTATCTGCCAGTCTATTCACGTCATGTTCAGGAAACGAGAGACTTAGGTATATAATTCCGTCCGAGGACATATTATTGTATTATACCCGTTTTCTCAATTCACGGTTGAGCACTGACATTACGGGACGTATTAGACGCGAATCCCAAATACTTTGGAATTCTCGGATAATACATATTGAAACCTTTATGGTACGTACGAAACCATTTATACGGCTATGATTCGGTTCTATATAACTAGAAATTCTGCTTGTCAGATTGGCCAAATAAGAGGACAAGACGTGGAGAAAGTCCGGAGAACGTTTCTCCGTACACGGTTGCTTATCAAATTCATTTATAGGTATATACGTCTATAATATTTTCTCTCTCAAAAAGTAATCGTGTCGTTGAAAAATTTCGGTTCTGCTCGTCGATTTCTCACACCAGCGGCTCTTTAAATAGTTCTATAACCGATCCAACCCGTAAAATTAGTGTGTCAAAACACTATATAATTGGCCCATTACTGAGCATTTTATTTGAGAAAGATCAAATATACTTCCGAAAACTTTTCCGCCGCGAAATCAATCGACCGCTTTTTACCCTGGGGGCGATAACTGCAGTATATACGACAATACATACACGTTGTGAGTATAGACGGCCGAGCTCTCAAACACCAACCGAGTACGAAAGTTTTTTCTTCAAATGCCATTTTGCCGATGTTTTCTTCAAGAGCCTTATATTATACTCGTACTCATAAAAAGGAAAATTATAGTCCATCGAATTCACAAATATCGCAGTTTCGAATTCAGATCATGTGTATTCTGAGCAATGTTAGAAATTACTTACGAATATAACGATTCTGGGCGAAGACTTTCTCAGTGGCGTGTCGTGGGTATTGAAAGAGTGTGTAAGAAGTGATATTTTTTCAAATGTCAAAAAAAGAAGTTGATCGTTATAGTATGATCGTCGCGGTCGGTCAGTGCCGGTCGTGTAAGCAGATTCAAACGTTCTTACAAACGCTATAAAAAATTTTTTATATCTTAATACGCGACCCACTCCATAACACTAGGCCGTACAGCAACAACAACAGTCGCGTGTAAGCAATTTCAGATTATGTTACACTTCGATGCGAGATGCTGATATAACAATAGATCAAAAATAAACCGTAACTTGATGGAAAATAATCGAAGATAAGTGAACGGCGGATAGCGTAACAACGCCGGCACAAGAATAACGAAAACCATTAGCACTTCATAAAGATAATAAATTAAAATATTAAAAAAAATATATTATTTTATATATTTTTGATCGATTGATTTTCTTTTTTCTTTAGAGTGTGAGCAACGCTTACAGTGCACGCTACGCCCCTGTCTTAGACTTTGTAGCTGCTACGTGTATTATACGCGAATTTCAAGTGTTGAACATAATATGAAAAGAACGCGTACCATTTTTTAAATCGATATTTTACTTAAGAACGCGCGGTAAGAAAGGGCTGGCACACGAAAGGGCGGCGGCGGGTCGTAGAAAACGTGAAGTCACGCGTTTTTGTTTTTCGAACGAAGGTATTATGCGCGGAAAAAAAAAACACATCCAGCGAAAACTACCAGAATTTAATTTATACGTTACTACGACGTTGTGTGTGTATAAATTATTTATTATTTATAATTATACGTTTTGCCCGTATAAATACCGTTCGACGTTATACGAACGAATTTAAACACGTACACGCCGTCCCGAGTTTGTTATCACACGGTAATTGTTGTTATAAAATTCCCGACAAGACGTGGATTTATGCGAAGCGCACACTGTTACGACGTCGGATTCGAAAATCTGATAATAACAAATTTTACAGCACCGGTTCGTATTACGCGGAGGGACGCGGTTCTCCGGGGAGGCGGACGAGCCTAAAACGAAAACCCAATTATTATTGGCGTGTAACATAAACTGTTTTCGACGATACGACGTGAGGTATGCCACACCGCGATAATTGAATTTGAAGAACAAAAATTAAATAACGGTTTATTTCGGTGCCGTTTATTACGCGTGTTTGATTGTGTTTTTTCAAACGTAACGGTGCTCTCCGTCGGTGCAGCCGGTTTTGTTTACGAAAAAGTTTGAAACAAGCGCGTTAACTGCTGTTCAGTTGTAACCGCCTCGGGAGTATCGTACGAAATCTAGCGAACGACGCGCGTTCAGAATCCACGTCGTCTCCAACCGAAATATCGTCAAGTAATTTACGTCCAAGTACGAGCTACCGTTTTTCTTTGCGCCATTTTTTCGCTCGCCATATCGTACACGATTATTATTATTATTATTATAGCTTGCACAGCGTATTATTTTTGGTTTTCTGCTCCGCTCTGCTCGGGAGGAAATGCGGGGAGAGTAGTAATTAATTATGCCGACGTCGCCGCGGTGTTTTACCCGCATACGCATCGTGTTTTTCCACTCGGTCCCGCGTCGTCGTTTTTCCGCGCTCGTACGACTTTCCGGGAAAGCGTACGCTTTTAACAACGAAAAAAACAACGAGAAATTACACACATCCGCGTGTGTACATGGGGGCGTTTATGTGGGCGTCCCATCGGGGGATCGTAGGGGGTCTTGTTTTTTTTTTTTTTTTACGTGAACTTGACACGAAAAACAAATGTAGGTCACACGTTCGGGCGGCGTGTTTTCATTTTTTCCACCCGTCCGGCGCGAAACGACGAGCCTGCGTGGAATAATACGCGCGGTCTGAAATTCGATACGTTTCGCAATCGACTGTAACGTTATTATTGTTACACGCAATTTTCGCATATTATATCGTGCGATTTATTACGCTCGGAACACGCGATGGTGGTGCCACCGCCTGTAAATAAACGCGAACATATTTTACACGAACCGCACGCGTTTAGGATCGTCCGTCCGACGGCGGTTCGCGACTTTTATACGAAATTTCACACAACCGCGGTTAGACAACGATGGAAATCGTATAAACAAACGATAATAACAATAATATTATACAAACGGTTATAATATAATAAGATCTTAGAACGTCCGTCAGTCGAAATGTGTAGCGCGCGCCGATACCGTTTTTCGAAAAACAATAAAAAAAAAAACCGAGCGATTTGAAAAATTCATCGACAACGTTCTTGAAAAGAGTTCCGCGGCGTGAAATTCTGTACGACCGCAAATATCGTGCCAAAGCAGTAAATTACCCACATTGTATATAAATTATCCGTGTAACGACGTTCAATAACATCGCTTTTAAAAGTAGACGACGGCTGCTGAATCGTTGTCGAACACGCACTTTTTTACGGTGATAAAAAACATCTTATACTACGGCGATGTGTTCTGTTGGGAGGTTTTTTTGTTGTAAACTCTAGTAGTCACTTTTATCGTGAAGAATTGCTACTGTTGTTGTTGTTGTTGTTGTTGGTAGACGTATAATTATAGATTGATATTCGACACGGATATTATAACAAACTGAGATAACGCTTCCGACGGGCTCCACACACTTGTTTCTACGGGAAACTTCTCAAATCTCCTTACGTCACTGATGAGTGGTGCAACCTAATTGACAGCAACCGCTGAATCGTTGTCTGTACTTTAGCGTTGTTACTATTATAATCTTAACATTTAGTTTTCCTATAGTAAATAATCAAATACGATTATTAATTGCCTGATAACAAATTTTAAATTAGATTATTTCTTCTATATTTTTTTTAATGATGACATACCAAAAAAAATCCTAAAATGTCTTAGCTTATAGAGTTATATGGTTCTGCCTTTCCAGCATTCCTTTTAACATTTCTTTTGCGTCGTTATTTTTGTTATATACATAGTATTATGTTGATACTTATTATTATATTTCGAAAAACACCGCTTTTTAGTATTGTATGTCACAATAAACGTTATAGTACTATTAAATTCACTTTTTACCGCCGCACTCGTTGAGTTGTTTGATTTGCGAGTTGTTTTTCCAAAAATATCGCACATTGTGCGCTGTAATTTTTCGGTTTTTTGAAATTTTTCAAAAATATTTCTACGACCAAAATATCCGCCACCTATTGCGCGTCGCAAATATACATACAAAAATAATACACAATACACTGCGTATACACAATCCTGACGCGAACGCAAAATTAAATCGCAAATTAATACTGCGAACGGTCAAACTCGAAACCTTACACATATCAGTGTGTATTTTCGTCGTATGTGAATGCGTGACGTTTATATTGTTGTTTATAAATAATAACAGCCGATATTTTCTCTCTCTTTCTTTCTGCGGTTTATAATATTATATATACGGTATGCCGAACGAAATCAAATTATTTTCAACGTTCCCTACTATATAATATTGTACGTACGAAATCGTACTTGCGCCTTTTTCGCCGAGAAAAATTAAATTCCGAATATCATTATTTAAACTTTAAAAGTGAATTACGTTTGTTAGCGTGAAAATTAAAAAAATAATAACAATATTTCCACGTTCTTCTCATTAACTTTCTTTGCCCCCCCCCCCGTAGGAGCACTAACCCACCTACATAATGATATGCTGTCAACAAAAACAAACACGGCGCAACTTCAACGACGAGTGGTAAACTCGCTCCGAGCAGTATAGTAGTAGTCCACACAATAACATAATAATAATAATAATAATATGACGAGTCGCACTGCACTCGACCTATTTGGAGAGGGATTTGAACGTGTTTGAGTACGAAATATAAAATATTATGCGAGCATTTTCCGCGAAGGATTTTTATTTTTTTAATTCGATGCCAATTATAATGTTGTTTTTCTTTCAAGAAACGCGAAAAAAAGACGTTTTTCTAATGACGATCTCGTTTTTACGTCGTCGTTCCTTGTACGCGAAGCCGCCGCGGCTTCGCGGTAGAAATGATTATTATTATTTTTCGCAAGAATGCGCGCCAGCACATTACTGATCGGATTTAAAAAAAATTTAATCCCTCACGGACCTAACCGTGGGCTAGATTACAGTGTTTCTTAAACTCTTTGAAATCACGGAACACCAAACAATAAAAAAAAAAATGTATGCGGAACATACGTTAGATTTTTCAAAGTAATTTTTTTGAATGTTTCGAATAAAACACTTGACTTTTGCGGAACCCTTAAGGAGCACAGCTTAAGAAACACTGGGCTAGAATACAATTTTGGGCGGACAAAAGTGTAGTATTTTTGAAATATGTGTAGTAATTTTCTGAATAGTTTAGTCATCTTAATACTATAATATTATAATGGATATATTAATGCAGTAATATAATCACAATTCAAATATCTAGGATCGATTATCACCCAAGATAATGAACTTTAAGACAGAGGTGTCGTCACGGAATACAATTAGCTAACAAAGGATATTATGGATTAGAAAAAATACTAAAATCGAGGACACTCTCTACAAATTTCAAAATAAGAATGTATATGACATTATTACGACCTATTGTCCTGTATAGCTCTGAGACGTTGGCATTGAGAAAAGCTGAAGAACAGAGACTAGGGGTTTTCGAGAGGAAAGTTTTAAGAAAAATTTATGGACCGGTCTTTGACAGTGGAACAAATGAATGGAGATAGTTATACATAATGATGAACTCAAAAGACAGTTTCAGAGACCTGACATAGTTAAGGAGATCGCAAAAAGAAGACTCAGTTGGGGCGGCCATGCCTGGCGTAAACAAGGATCCCTAGTTAGACAGATAATAGAGAATGAACCAATAGGAAAAAGACCTCTGGGAAGACCCAGACTGAGGTGGGAAGACTGTGTTCTAAAGGACTTAAAAATGATAGATCCAGGAATCAAATGGAGAGAAGCTGCAGAGGATAGGGACAATGGATGGCAAGATTTGTATTTAGCGGTATGGTCTTAAAGGCCGGAACTAAGGAAAGAAGATATATTAATGCAGATGGTATATTAACATTAATTTTATTTTTTTGTATAATTTTAATTTTTGTCGCTTAAAATGTGAATGTAACATAATATATTACATAATACATTTTTCAAAGAGTGTAAAAAGTAATCCAAAATAATCGTTAATCCCCTTTAGAGCATTTTGGTAGGATAACTTTTGTCTGCAACCGTTTGCATCCGTAACGTGTATAATTTATTTTTTACAGCTAGTTCAAGGTGCTATCCTAAATTACACTTTTGAAGATTTCTTTACATCGTTTTTAGGTGATAAAAGCCTTTTAAACTCACAATCGATTGACTCGAGCTTGATGGTAATATAAAATCATTAATATTTATATTGAACCAAACAGCGCTATAGAATGTAATACAGATTCATACGATACTTCCGATACCACATCTATTAATGTGAATAAAATAATGTATAATGTGAATATTTTTTTTTATCTTTTACCAACAGAAGCATGTTATTCAATAGTAGATACAGTTAATTTTACGATAAAATATTTAAATTTGAAAACACACGAGTATACTACTTCCCCTATATAATTATTAAATATTACTTAATTTCGTTTAATGAAGATTAAAAAAAATAAATAAAAGTGTTAAAATTGTATTCGAACACACGTTTATATTTATTTACTTTATTTTCCCCATAATTACTCGGTTTATTTAATAAAGTTAAGCAGAAGAAAAAAATAATTTGGTCCGCCTAAAAGTTTGTATTCTAATGGCTAGAATCTAAAAGCGTCAAAAATTCGATGTTCAAATGTTCGAACAGAGTGAAAACACTCGGGCTCATATACCTCATTAATTTTTGTTTGTATTATTATACGTTTTTTTCTGTGTTTTGATTTTTTTCAATTATTTTAACGTGCATTTTTTTCGTATCACGACGTACAATAAAAAATTATATATTACGTAGAAAATTTTTATTCATTCCGTTATAAAAGCACGATTTAAACTTTTGGGTCGCGAATCAAAAAGTTTGAAGGCCGCCGGTAAAAATTATAATATAATACGAGCAATCATTTACGTTATATATTTTTTTGTTGTTCACCGCAAGTCGATTGAATTAAAAATCCGTCCAACTGTCGCGACCGGATGAAAAAAGTTTGAAAAACTAATCTAAATACGTTCGATTTCAGTAAGTGAATACAATCGTATTTTTGTAACGTTTCGTCGACCCGTCCGTGACCGGTAAGCAAGTAGTACGCCCGCATCGGCGTAGAAAAAGAAAAAAAATACGCCACGAGTAAATTTCTCCGTTCGGCCGGTACGGAAAGGTGTTGTATAAATCAACTTTCCAGAATCGTTTGCAGGGATAACGGGTTAAAAGGACGGTTAAATTGCGGTCCGAGATTCGGTCGTGCCGGGCGGTTTTTTTTTTCCCCTCGTATAATTATTTTGTTTATGCGACCGGACATTGCGAAACTGATAAAAAAAAAATATATATATACATATATATTTATGGATATCCGCTATATATTTGGCGAACCCGGTCGAAGAAAAAAAAAAAACCGTCGTAATATTAATTACTGCGATTACGGGAGTTTTCTACGCTGATAAATTTCGTTCTTATAACATTATTATATTATACACATGTATCAGTGCAGTTGGTGTGCGCACAAGAGCTTTTTGGGAACAAAAGAGAAATAGAAAAAAAAAAAAAAAAACAGGAGATAAACCGCTGCAACTCAATGCAGAGCGGCTGCGATACTATTATGTAATGACATATTGTTTCTCTCCGAGAGCGTCGACCGATTTTAAGGAAAATTCGTAAAAAAAAGAAAAAAACGATTGTTATCCGCTCGTAAACGAAAACGCTGCGCGAGCGGTTTTTACGTAGCGTTAAAAAACGAATAATAAAAATTTTGAAAAGTCAATAATTTTTATTGTAATACCTGTGAGCAACTTACATTTTAGTATCATTTAGTTAGGTTAGTTTGGTTCAGTTCCAGAAAAATCAAAAAATAAATCGTCAAACATTTATCAGAGAAACGTTGTGATTTCTTTACTTTTTTTTGTATAAACGATCCGTATAATACAGACAGACGTGCGGTGAAAATATTACAGTAATTTAAACTCAACATCGATGTCATATTATTGAGAAATATTGAATTGTAACTTAATGCCATATGAAAAAAAAATAATACAATCGATATCGCAAACCGATGCACTTTTATGAAACACGACATATTCACCATCATGTTCACTTATTATCTTTTTAAACAGCCACATGGTTAGGTCGACTGATCTATCATTTGGTTAGGTTAGGTTAGGTCCACTGAGCAGCTGATACTATTAAATTTTTTTCGCGGAGCGTCTCGGCCGATTTTAAGGAATTTTTGTATTAATTAAAAAAAAAATCGTTATCCACTCGTAAAAAAAAAAAACGCTGCGCAAGCGGCTTTTACGGAGTGTTTAAAAACGAAAAAAAAAAAAATACCGAATAGTCAATTTATTATATTATACCTGTTTCGTGTTTGTTTTCATTTTAATAACAATCATAGGAATCGGGGGACTCCGTGATCGTCATTGCGAATTGCTCCCGCGGTTCTCAAAACGCCGAGGCTCGCCAATTTACTTTAACGGTTTAATAAACCGTGGAAATCTAATAAATTCTTTGACGGCCAAACGTTTATTGTTCAAAGAATACGAAACTTTATCTCGTATTTTTTTTGTTTTTAATTTAACGAGAGTGTTAAGTTTACAATATTACTGTACCGGTGATGAGAATAGATAATAATAGTAAACGATTTGCCGAAAAAACGTCAGGATTCAGATATAGAGATAACGTTATGTTTTATTCAAGTTTTTTATCGGATAATAAATATGATGTACAAACAAAGAGTACGGTTTATTTAGAATTTATATAATTTTAATAGAGTACTGCAGGATTCTAAACGATTAATATTCATATTGTACGCCACTGTACGATTTCGAATTATATTTTAGGTAAAATTAAATTTTTCGGGCAATCAATTTGGGATCGATACGTTTTTACTTAGGTATGCAATTTTTTTATAAAAAAAACAATTTTTATTGTAAATCTAGGCGTTAAACCTACAATCGTTCGCAAAGTAATTTTTAAGAATAAAATAATTTTTCGTTTATTATTTTACTTACCTAGATAATGCTTTGATAAAAAGCAACGAATAATATTGTTTGTATAGGTACGGGAATTTTTTTCTGGATCAGATTAAAAACGAAAAATTATCTGGATATATTTATCTAGATCTCTCGTCACACTGAAAGTTATACCTATACTATAATAATTGCTCAGCAGTACCTAGTGAAGGCGTGGTATACGTTGATCTCGTTTGTTTTTGCTTAGGCTAAATATAGGTTAGGTTATAATTCTACTTTTTTTAGCTAAAACTTTTGTAGACGGACATTTTGACGTTAAAAAAAACCGCTAAAAACCCACAGATATTACCTACCATAATATTATGTTTGAAAATTATTCGCCTTGCGCGTCGACGCGTTATAATTGGGTAAACAATAAAAAAATTAATAAATAAAACCGATAAAAATAATAATTTTCAGTCGATTCAACGAAATGACGTATCGTTTAATAAGTTCCAAACTATATATTATTCTTTTCGATCCCGAAAAAAGGTGCTATCGATCTATTGCACAAACCGTCAGCTGAATGTGACTTAAAATAGCCAATCTACCGTCCCAAAACATTAAATCCGACCATTTTGTATTTTTTTAATTGTATACCCAACCCACCTTCATATATGTATGTAAATCCCCTAACTATAATTATTTCGTCCAAATTAGACCTAAAAGCTTAATAAAAATGCACGTAGGTACTTATAGAATCAACCGATTGGTATTCTGTAAAAAAATTAAAATAAATAATCTTCGTTTCTTGATTATTGTGGAAGCCAAATTTTTAAAAAGTACTTTTTTCTGTATTAAAATTGAATAACTCTAAGTTTTTTTTTAAGTAAAAAGAAATTTTCAACCACTACATAAATTTGCCGCTTATAACCGCCTTAACGTGACTGTATAATATTATACTGTAATAAACCGAGACTCGCTCTTTTTTACGCTCCGCACTGATCGCTCGTGACCGTGATTTGAAGGACAAAATAAAAATTTAATAAAAAAACACTTTGACAAATTCTTAAAACTTCTGCAGACTTCTACGGTATAGAACACGATAAAAATTCTCGCGTTAAAACAATGTGAAATCGTAAAAATTATCGCCCGCGTACGTGTCCAAATTTTATTTTTGTAAATATTTAACTAGGTATCTATATATTTGCTCGGTTAAATATTATATGTTATTATGTTTGTCGGTTCATTTGTTACGCATTATATTTTGTTGGTTTATAAATATAAATGAAATAATAATATAGCTTATCGCCATATACTGTAAATACCTACTCGCGTAATACCTCAAGGCGCTCTGGCACTTTTTAACGCGGTTACAAATAAATCGGTATTGCGTTTATAATTTATTGATTAAAGTAGTAATATCGATTCTGTGTATTTTAGATTCTGAGCAACGAACGTGGAATGTATTGTTTTCAACAATGATGTTTTCTTTTTTCTGTCATCAACTTTTCGTACAGAAAGGATGCTCCGATTTTCAAAGTCAGTAACTTTTCTAAAAGGTTTATGGACTCCGGTGGTACTTTGGTTCCAAGTACAACAATATTAAGTTACCCGGTAACGCAGGACACGCCGATTATTTTGGTACTAAGTTTTGTGATTCGTCGTTATTTTAAAATTTCCTCTGTTTTATAGCCTTTTAAAGTGGACTGTTGAAATTACCGTCCGGTTCATTGTAATCTGAACTAATGCCGAGACCATAACCACTTGAGTGTGCCACCACTCATCCGGTATTCGGAATAAAATTCAAATTTCGGAAAACCAATTGTTTTTCAAATAACTCCGGATTAATGAACAGGTGATAAAAAAAAAAAAGTTGAAGAGAAATGTACGAAAATTAATTTAACGACATGCTTTATCGCTTTCAAATTGATTGTTGAAAATTTGTCATTATAGGTAAAAAGAAAATGTTCAACACATATTATTGATTGAAATAACAGTACTACGTATGAGAGTGTCTGACATATTATGTAGATGCCTTGAAATTTCCTATTTTCTTATTTCTGTAGTCCAATAATTTCAAAATCTATTAATTTTACTAATAATTTTTAAAGCTTTACTTCTTGATAATTGTTTTCGATAAAAAGAACATTTTTATAACAACATTTGTTAATATTTTGAAAATCAGACGATAGCCATATGACAAAAACAAATAGCCTAATAAAATAAATGTAGACAACTTAACAGACGTATAAGTAAACATAATGACGTAACGACACCAAAAATTTTTTTAAAATACCCAAAGTAGTTTTTTTTTTTTTTTACTGTGTAGGTAGTAGGTACATATATTATCTCGTGGAGTTTGATTTTTATTTTTGCTATGAAATAAGTGTTGAACGCCAGATGTATAAATTTTGTTTGTTTCATTTTTTACACTATATCTATTATAATATTATATCTCTAAAGTCTAAAGCAACAAATTAATATGACAAGTCCCAGACGTGTGATTTATAAATCAATAAAAACCATTGAAAACTGGTAAATCGTATTGAGTTTTATGCAAAAACACAAACAACTTTAATTTGAATTTACAAAGAAAACTACTCTCACTATGCGGGCCACCAAACGAAACAGCATACTGTATTTAATGTTCAAACGCGTCAGATCATTTTTAATTTACAATAAAGACAAGTATGGTTAAATTTACAATATAAATGGATCATCACTATTAATTCCTTTACTGGAAAAAAATTATTACTCGATTTTTGAATGGCTCCTAAAATCAAAAACAACTATTACGTACCTGTGCCTACACATTATTTTGAAACTATAAATTGTATGCTAGCTTTCATGAGCACGCAATTTAAGTTTCCGAGCTATTGTTTTATTTGAGTTTTGTAAAAGCACGGCGGATTCGACATGGTAATTCGAAGTTTATGAATTTCATAAAAAAACGTCAATATTTTGATCGATCGTTCAACATAAATTTAATTTTTTTAATTTTAAATCTTCCCTGAAATTCCCCGTATTTTAGGACCGTCATTTACAGGTGGTGGACGCAGCTAAGTGTACAACTAATACAACAGACGTGGAAAAGTTTGTTGATGGTATTTAAGATATTTTCACATATTATGAAATTTATTATATTCAGTGGTGTCCCCGTTCATTTTTTCAAGATTAAACCGTCCGCAGTTCCCAATACATGAACAATACAAAAATTTTTTTTATAATCTTAAAGGGTTAAGATCGTGTCAGTTAACAGTGCTTGATTTAAAAAAAAAATATAGTAGGGTACACAAATATATAAAAATTAATTTTGTATTAATTACTTGACCATTAAAGGTACGAAATTAAAAAAGTATACGTTAAAATAATTTTAAAAAAAAGAAGAGGACTTTGTTTTCCCGTGCACTTTCCCCTAAGTCCAAACATTATCAATTATACAGAATTGTTTTTTTTTAATATCTTCTTTATATTTCCATACAAATATTAAAAAAATTAGACAAATATTGAATACATTGATTCGAAAATCGCATCACATCGATCTTCGGACGCCGAAAGGTAAAAACTAGTACATCAGCACATATATATATAATAGTCTTTAACATTTCGGCTATCAACGTGATAAATACTTAATTAACTTTAATGTGCGAACTGACGTACAGGGAGAAGAAAATTACCTAATTTAATTTCTAAAACAAACTAAATTTACTTTCGAGGCGTTTTCTGGGTAATCAAAGTTTTTTTTTTTTTTTGGTGTATTGTGTCTTGAGAGTATACCCATAACTTTGTAAAAATTTCTTGAGATTATACTGTATGGTCTAGGGAACACTCCTGATTATATTATTACACTGTAATGGGTTATTTCCACGTTTGTCACTATAGTAAAATATGGCTTTACAGTTATTGTTTTTTAGGTTCATTTGGACGGTTAAATAACACTTTCGTACAACTATTATTATCAACCGTATACCCGATGGTACGAGTTCACTATAGTAGAACACAAATGTTTATCTAGTAAAATAAGACTAAAAACGAGAGAAACGATCCCATTATAATACAGTTTGCGGAGCAGAACAATAAAATGAATCACGCTAGCGAGAAAAAAGCAGAACCATCGAAAATACGGTCTCGAAATCGTGTCTGCGTTTCATTTTATTCGGCTGATGTTTGTCGCCCTTGTTTTATTCATTTTGTTGGCACTTATAAGTATCGTATTTTCTAAGAAAAAAGAAAAAAATATTAAATCGTTTATCCTCCCGAGCGCAATACGCACGAATAGCAGCGAGTACACGCGAACGCGGTTCGACGGAAACCGAGAGAATTTGTTTTTATTTAAACTGAATTTGAACTATATTCACTATACATAAACATAGAATTGCGTGTTTTTAGATTCTGAGCGTTAGAGAGTTAGCTATTTATTTTACGAAGATGTGTGTTTTTTTTTTTATTTTTTTTTTGTTTTGTATCTGAGACATGCACAGAGCTTTATAGATGTTGCTCCGACTTTGACGGTTGAAACGTCTTCTGAAAGCCCAACTTATATCCTTATAGTGTATTATATTCATTGTTTTGCGAAATTTTCAATTTCAAAAAGGTTGTACGTAATACTACGAACATCAAAAGTAGCGATACTTAAATTTATACATTTGAAGAAACGTTTCCCCAGCACCCCCCTTTAATATCGATATTTGCTCAAAAAAGAATATCGTACAAATTTTGAAAATTGTCATTCAAATTCATACACGCAACATACTAGATACGCGTGTAGAAAAAACTACAAAAAGCGTATGTGGGGGTGCTGGAGTAAACCAGTGACCCATCCAAAGCGTAGTTGCTACTCCGTCAGACTACCCACCGACCCTTACTGATTCCGGCTTTTAGATTCTGAGCGACAGCGAGGAGGCTATTGATTTTACAAAGATACCGATTAAAATGCAAGAATCACGTGCTCTAATTTCGCCCTTGCAGGCAATTCTTGTTTGGTGTTGACGTGTTTCGTTAAATTTGGTATTTACCAGGACGTGTACTATTGATAACTGTGCTCGCTCAGAATCGTTTTTTCGAAGGCAATGATTTATCACTGCTATCAGATATATTATACAATATGTTTAAACTACAACTTCCAAACCAATGACCCACCCAAAAGTGTAGTCGCTACCCTGTCAAACTATCCAAGTGACCAGCTAAAGTGATTCCGGCGTTTTAAAAATGTTTTCTTAAACAATCTGGTATTACACCAAACAGTCCAACTCAATATAACTCGTGTATAGTATTATAGTGCTAAATTTAATAAACCCGAAATCACAAAAATGATACACTTTTTACTGCGTATACGTATTTCAACAACTATGTTGTCATCTTCAGCGCGAATCAACGACTCTTATTATAGTGATTTTTCGAGACATTTTGTTTTTCGTGCTTAGGTATAGTTGGTATAAGGTTTTTTATTCGTATTGTTTGTGGTAATTATATACTGGTAGAGGAAAAAATAGGCTTGTTTTATTATTCTTATTATTATTATTGTTCCTGAACTTGTGTTCGTTCGTCGTCGGTTGTGCGAAGCGCGTTATGCAGGTAATAGTAATTATACATTTCTCGGGTCAAAAGGGCCGCGAAACGTTCACAGAGACACGTGGATCGTCATAATTTTATTTTTATTATTTTCCCCCGTAAATCGCGTTTCCAAAACTAAATAATTATAAAATTTGAAATTTGTTTGCGGAAAAGTATTCCAAATGAGTTTATAGAAATCACATTTTGCGGTGATTTTATACATTTGCGTCATAATCGGCACATTTTCGCGGCGCGTACCTATGAACTCATTGGTGGGCTCGGATAAACAGCCGAAACCTTAGAAGTCGCCATATAATATCAGACACTATACAGTTATTTAATGTTATCTACGATTGTTCTGTTGTTTGCAGTATAGTCATACATTACACATCAAAAAACATCAAGTGGATTTTTCAATAAAAATTTCAATTATTGAAGAACATAGGTATGTACAAATTTTAAATTAATTAACTGACGCGCCCTATTTATTACCGTTCTGTTCATTTATTCTCCACTGGTTACGCTTTTGCAGATCTCCAAAATAAAAAAAAATAGAAAATAATAATAAAAACAATATTTTCAAAGAAACGTTCGATTGCATTTACATTTTTTACTTAATGTATTGTTTCAAGAAATCAAAATATACATTCGTTAATCAATTTTGCCACATTTTACATTTTTAATTCGCCATAGTTATGCACGTTAAACGTTCGTACTGAACACAGAAATAATTATTCTGAGAGTAGCGAACATTAATCAGTTATTACATTAGGTTAGGTTACATTGATATTAAAGTTTTCATTATATCATGTGCTATATTCTAAACGGCAATATGTCGTTGTTCTTAAAATAATGGTACGTACCATGTACTTGATAGACGGTTTTACATAGATCGTACTCGTTTGTTTGTATCAAACAATATTATAAAAATAAAATTCCGGTAAAATTTCGTGTGACATAAATAAGACCAACTCGTTTATACAAAATGGTTTTCTCTTTGTTTCGTCAGTTTTCCTAAAATCGTTATTGTACTTAAACTCACACACTTTATGTGATACACACTTTGACACGTTATTGGATCTCAATAGATATAGCTTTAAAAATGTGCAAACCTTTTGAGTTCTTAAATTTTATTAAATTTTAATTGCAATGTAATGATGTTTCAAATTTTGTACAATTTGCGTACGTCTTTTTGTTGAATCAGCTAGTTTATATTACCTAGTTAGTAACAAGCGTCAACGTGTTTCTATGAATCGAAAAAACGACAATCGTAGCAAAATAAGTGATTTATAATAATAATAATTAAAACACTATTTTTTCTAAGATGGGGGCTAAATATAACTTTTATAATTCTCCCCAAGTCTTGAAAAGTGTTACTGTAGTAATCACGCTATAGTAAAGCCGTTGGGGTCGTTGATTTCCAAGAAAATAATACCGTTCGTATGTACGGACTAAACGGTTATAAAAACCATTGTTATTGATAAAACTATAAAACTTTCAATGAAATACATTATTTTTGAAAACGACCTATTATTTCATGCACTGTAATGTTTGGAAATTAAAATGGTACTCACGTAATTTTTTATCAACTCCGAAATACTAGTTGATTGATCCTGTAAACATAAAATAAAGTATAAAATAAAACAAAAATTTATTTCATTTCCATTAAAAATTGTACAAATTAAGATTGTAAACATTGTTACTAGAATTATCCTAACTAACTCGTTTACCTAAATTTTATCTCGTTCATACAGCAACGACAAAATCGTGACAAAAAAAAAAAAAAAATTAAGATAACTTTCAACGAGTCACGAAAACATTTCACGCGTATTATCATCGGTTAAAACATGAAAAAATTACCGTTAATAAAAACGCCTGTGGCTAACCTAACCTACATACCATATAATTAACATACTTACTTGACTTCAACGACATTTTTAGTCAAATATTATTTCAAAAACCATAAAAATAAAACGACTGAGTAAAACGACCTTTTATAATAAAATGTTTGAAAGCGCCTCGTTTCCGTCGACGCGTGAAATCTTTTCACAAACTGCCCCCAACACCTGCGCAGTCCGCAGACAATATACAGGTACAATACGTCGAGTTTACAATGGCGATAAAGTTTAACGTATATTTATCGACAGTACGTATTTTTTAAATTTTTATTATTTTTTTTTTTATAAATTTTTGACGTGTAAAACGTACAATGATTTCTTGGTAAAAAGGTGAAAAAACAAAAACAATGGACAAACGGCGGGGACACTTATAATAATTATAATATATAATGTAATGACCTGCGACTATAATATTATATATACACACTATCTGATACGTTTGTGACGGGTCGCACAGAGAAACATCGTGAATAATATATACTATAATGCAGGTTTCGCTTCCCGCGTGTACGGTTTTGCCGGCGATTCGCGCGAGTTTTTTTGCCGATCGCGCGCGTAGGCGACAGAAATGATATATATTATTTCGTCACACGTCACCGTGAAAAAACTTGACGCTGGCAAAGTCGTGAGACGCTTATTAAATATATATATATATACATTTATTCAGCTTAATAAATTCAATATGATAATGGGGAAAAAGTTTTGGGGGAGAAAAAAACAAAAGGATATACTTTTATATATTATATATATACATACAGTTTGAAACGCGACGGGCGCTCGTCGTTTTGCTAAACTATCGTCTTTTAATTTCGAGTGGTGCCAAAGCGAATGAAACGTATATAATATTATATAAAAACATAATAATTGCGTTCGATTGAAAAACGTTCAAGTGTGCCTAATTTCGTTTCGTATAAAAATGATTTATCGGCAAAAACCACGCGTCGCGTATCGTCCAAAGTGATAGAATAGTATAGTGTTATTGGTACTTTCATCAAGTTCCCTAGGGATTTCTCAAGATTGAGAGTTACAAATTATAAAAAAGAAACTATGTTTTATTTATTTATGCGTTTGCATTGACACCACTCGGCACGGAAATTACAATAACGTCATATTTATGAACTCGACAACATTATAGGTAGGTATAGAATATAAGGTAAAAACAAACTAAAATATCTACAGGATACGTTCTTCAAACTCAGTTGTTACAGAGTCGAACATCAATAGTTCTTCTAGCCATTTGACCGCCGTCGGTCCACAATCATTCGGTGCTGCTATACGCCCCAGCTCCTTCAAATCGTGTTCTTTGGCGTTCCTCAACAATATGTCTATTGTAGAAGGTATTAAACCGCACTCGCACAATGGTGGGTCATACCCCATTTATGCAATAGATGGTATTATACCTTGCCTTGCCCAGTTCTTACACGGTTCAGCGCAGTCCATTGTGCTAGATTTAGCTCGAAGCCCGGGACCATGCTAGAATGAGTGCTAGAGAATGGTTTCGGACGTTAGTGTTTATCCATTTGTTCGCCACAACTCTTCCGTCGTTTAATGTTTTATTTGACCGTGTCAGGCTTCATACGGGGTTTCGCGATTCGAGTCCCTTAGCCGGATAGTTTACCATACTGTAAACTACCACCGGTAAGTCTGGATAATTGCTTCATTTCAATAACATAAACTCAGTCTGGACTTGTTGGACTTGGGGTGCAGTACCTTCTCGTGATCCTCCCTGTAAGTAGTTGTTTTTATAAGGTGCGTTATTGGTCCACGAGACCGCAAACTACCTAATATGCCACAAAACCAAACAGCACAAAATCGACTGGTAGACCTCTTGGCACACTCGGCAAAAACAGCCCTTCTCAGGGCTACCCTGACTCAAGCGCTCTTCGCGTAAACCACAGCAAAACATTTAAACCAATTAATGAAAACGAAACGATACATCATATTATACTATATTATTTGTATTACCACAAGAAGTGGCGTATTTTTAGGGGGAGGTTTCTACCACCAAAATGTTCTTAACACAAGAGACATAATAATTAAATTAGATGTAAAATGTATCTCTTGATAACTGTTATTCTCCTTTCGCCTTTCCCATGACCCCTGTAAAATATTGTAAGCGCGCGGCTATGGGCCGTAGTTAACACTTAGTTGTTACATTCCAAAACGTTTTTTTTTTTTTCATTAAAGCATTTTGAACAATTTACATTTGACATGCGCCTGAGAAGAAAAATCAATAACAATTAATTGTATTTTGTTTTTAGATATTTACTGTCCTCGTATTAGTGAAAGCTTCTGAACCGTCCTGCCCTTGCACGTAGTGTCACGGTCGAGGGCCAAAATTATTGTGTACCCCAGACTTTCATTACCGTATTGCGTATACTTATGAAGACCGATTTGTATGTATATAATCATTAAAGTGTACACCTAATATTATATTATTATGTATAGAAAACAATATGTTCCTTTAATTTTAAAATAAAACAATCAGTTAAGGTATAGCAAGAAAAAAATGTTTCCAAACAAGTTTTCTGAGTATAATTCTGTCAACTTTAGATTTTAAATTCTAATCGTTATTTTAGTAATAGCTATGATATTTTATATATTTACTATTAAAATGCAAATTTAACATAAAATATATATAACCTATTCTTTCTAAAACACTGAACAACTTATTACTTTTTTTTTTCAATGGGCACTTTCAAAAATGCCAACTATTATTATTATTATTATGTAAGTGTTGTAATTATATAACTATTGAAGTTTAATTGAATTAGATTAAACTCTGCACTATTCGAGTAAATTACAAATTTTTAGTCTACATTTTATCGCGTGTTACTAATGCATTTAAAATATACCTATTACATACACCTAAACTAAAGATGAATGGTGCAGTCATTATACACGTATAATATTATAGGTTAAGTGCTAGGTGCTAGGTAAGTATTTGAGTTTGAATTTTTTTCTCCGCTATTCGATACGTGGTGTTGATTAAAATCGCTTACTGCGTTCTACACTCTACAGTAGTTTTACGATATAGTTGGTATAGGTACCGTGGGTAGTTACAAATAATAAATGGGTCGCAAGATTAAATTGATGATATAAGTATTTCATTTCTTGTAAACGGTTTTATTTGTTAAAATATATTTAACGTTACGAAATCGGTGTGTTGGAAAACAAAAAATATTGGTTTTAGGTATTTAATCAAAAAATGTAATTGACGCACTTGTTTAACACTCGGCCATCGGGCAGACTATTGCACTGGTAACATCATAGGTCATAAAAAATTAAATACGTTTATTAGACGTTTTTTTCTTTTTTGTTATCGCCGACGTTAGTAATATCTAAAATTATTATCGAATGGCTCATGAATAGTTATTACTATGCTTGAACAAAATAAATGGGAAATATTTGAAAACGGGACGCGTCCCCCGACAGAAGTTTCTCGAAACAAATGAACAGAAAGTACCTATAAAGAGAAGAGATAAACTCTGCTCGCCCAAACGTATTGCAGATAGCACAATGAACACAATATTATGGTCTACAGAACATTTTTGTTGGATTTTAATAACACCTGATGTTTCAAATGAGGTTTTAAGCGAAATTTGTACTGATACTATAGACTAAAGTTTATATTTTAAAAAACGTCTCGAATCGTAAAATATTATTTAATGTTTATAAGATTATTTGAGAACTAGTGAATGTATTTTGAATGTGTGACATAGTTTTTCCGACTGAACGCATTTTAATTTCTAAAACAATTGGCTCGTTTTAAGAAAAAGAAATACATTTTTAAAACGGTTTCTTTAGAAAAAAAATTCTTTTTTATTGTTTCTAAAACTATATAGTACAGTAGTAATCTTAAATACTGTAATACCGAGTCACTATCGCGTGCGCGTATTTTATCACCAGAATTCTTTTTTTAGAAAATTTTCAATTTGAACTGCAATTTATTAATATTATTGATTAACTTCTTACGCGATATAACTATAGACTTGAGTTTTATGATACATATTGTATTTTACCGTATTATAAATGAGTATAGTAGACGTGCTGTGTTTGTAAAAAATATTAAAATGCGTGTGGTATAAAATAAAAAAAAAAAAATTGTAAATACAATATAAGCTGGAATAAAAATATGTACCGTAAACTAAAGAAACCGAAAAAAAAAACCAAAAATGCATGTATAACGTAAAAAAAAAAAATTAATAACAAAATATGCAAATGTTAAAGCATGTTAGAGATTTTCAAGAGTTGAATAATTTTATTTAAAGGGATTGGAAGCGTGAAATTAATAACGTAATTGACATACTAACGGTTAGTTTTTAATATAAAACTCAATACATTAATGATAAGATTATGTTTCAGTTTTTTTGGCCCTCGAAATTTTTTTTTAAAAATATCTGAACCGCCATAGAAATTTTAATTGCCGACCCTTCTAACTAACCCATCCATCAGCATTGTAAATAAATGCATTGAATTTCTTAAGTACAGGAAGTATTATATTTTCTATAGACCTAAATGAATATAGGTAAGACCCATTGCCAAATATTTTAAATAACATGCGTTGTAGGAGTTTTCATAAGCGTACGAACATCTTTTGGTATAATTATACCTATACAGGTCTTATTATTTCGAGTACAATTAGCACTGTTACGGAAAACTTCAACACACAAAAAAGTTCATCTTCAATATTAAATTTTTCACTAAGGTTTATAGCATTATTATCTGGATGAATACATCATACGTTTAAGTTATTATCTGTAATCGGTGTATACTTAAACATTGTATACTGGTGGTTTGTGTCCAATATAAAAAGAGCCGGGATCACTCTAGCTCGCGTGGGTAGTTTGACGCAGTAATGACTATACGCTTAGGGTGGGTCACTGGTTTATCATTTGCGGTTCAAACGCATTATTTAAAATATGAAAATCATCGCCTTTGAAAATACGATTCTGAACGAGCTCAGTTGTCTAGTATACGTCTTGGTAAAAAAAAAAAAAAAAAATTACTTTCGTTTGAGGAAGATGATAGATTTGTTGTCTGGTTCTACAATTTAGATGGTTGTATGCCCCCCTTAAATTACCCAACAACATAATTTTTTCCTACGACGCCTTTGAACAAAGCTTTAGGTACAATTTCATTTAAACAATCATAAAAAAATGTGTTAAATAAACAAAATGCATTTTTAATCGTCATACAACATTCTTTTAATACCGCGCGGTAAATTTTATTTTCCAACATTTAAAATTTATGATTTATTAGACTCGAGTCTCTCAAAACTCAAAATGTTTTCGAATTTTTGTTTTTCAAAATTGGTTTGTACAATAACTAGGTAGGGAAATTAAAAACGTCGGAAATTCGTTTGCAAGTGAGCATATGAATCATGACGTTTTAGAATCTATAACACGTTGTTAGATTATACTCGTTTGACAAGTTACAAATAACGCGTCTGCATGCGATTTGTGTGTGATAGAATCGGAGAAAATTAGCAAAAAAGTTTTTTATGGACACCTTTGGAATACCACCGTGATAAATATTTACGTGGAAAATTAATTTTTACATTTTTAGCGCAAATTTTTTGGCTAATTTTTCAATTTTTAAAACGTGATTAGTTTTTTCCTTTAATATTACATAATAGTTATTTTATACGATATTATATGATTATCCAGGCTGGGCATTAAGAATAAGCTAAAACTTCAAACAACATTAAAGTTTACGGGTCTGATACAAAGTCGAAGAAATTTCGAAAATATTCGAGCTAAATTTAGAAATTTTATTTTTTTTTTCGATGATAAATTCAACTGTCCATAAAAAATTTTGAAAATATAATAAAAAGTTTTCAACGTGTACGAACGTATGCTACTAAAAAATTTCGAAAATCCGACGCCACACTTTATATGTACTTTTCAAGTAGTTGGAACATTTTCAAAAATCGGTCGTACCTTTGATTATTTTTGGAAACAATTTGTAACCCACACGAGTTCGTTAGTGTCTACTATAGTATATTTGAAAGTTATGGATAACAAAATCTGCCTCGTATCCGAATGAAAACGTTTCAAAGAAATCGGCCCGGTAGATTTTGAAAGCGTACAAAAAAAAGTGTTGAAAAACGACGATCTTTTGATTATAACGATACGATACTACGCATTGTTGTGCGATCGGTACCAAAAATAACGGTTCAAATTTTTTAAATTTTCACTCGTTACTCTTACAGTAATAAACTAATCTCTGCGATTAATTACACTTTATTCCTCTGTTCTGTCTGTTCGATTCACCGAGCTCGCTCAGAATCGAGTATTGCCGACAGATCTATTGTACAAATATTCTATATTATTATACAAACCTTCCGAAACAGTTGTGTACCCAGAGCGTCCGTCCTCTAGAGCGATTTCGGTGAGTTTTTTTAATTATTACTCTTAACTCGGTGAGTTTTTTTCAATTTAACAGTCAATTACTGTACCGATTGTTGTTTGAATGTTCTTTTTTTAACTCTTTTTAAAATAAATAATGTATTTTACGTAGTACGGAAAATTCATTCATTCGAAAGAAAATAGAAAAAATAAAATTTTTTGATACGAAAAAAAAAATGTATATTTAAAATTAATTCGTTTTCGTCAATCGGCAAGTTTAAACGACCAAACACACGTATTTAGTCGACTTTTAAAGCCGTCGGGCCCACGCACGTCGGCCCCCAGCCTATATCCCTCTGTAACAAACGATACCGACATGATATAATACTGTCGTTCGTAAAACACTTTTTACGCGATCATAACAACGTGTATAGGTACCCGAACAAGCAGCAGCGGGACGACGAACGCCGCGATATCAGCTCCTCCTCCGCCGCCGACTACTGCCCTCTCGGACACATCCACGCGGACGGCGTTGTTACCAACGAATATCGTTGTTGTTGTTGTTATTGTTATTATTTGACGATACTCGAGACAAACGCGAATTTTTTTTTACACAAAATCCGACGACCGCGACCCGACAACTCGGCGACCGGATTCGAGGAGTCGGACGGGCGCTGGCCACACACGCAACACACGCGGGTACCGTACGCGACGCGTGACTAGCTTCGGTGTGTCCACCGCGCGGTGGCCGTGGCGACGACTCGCGAGCGTTTTTCCGTCGCGCGCGCCGTGTTCGCCGGCGGTGTTTCGCGGCCGCTTGATAGCGGACGTGTTATAGTTTACGATGCGATCGTCGTCAGCAGGATCTACAATGACCTTAGGGCAGGGAATAAAATGGGGAAAATATTCAGCCCTTTCCGGACTCGTATTTAACAATTTTATACGAAAACAAACTTGAAAGATCATGAAACATATCGGTCGACTCAAAGTTCGACCTAATGTTAAAGATCGACTTTGATAGAGTAACAAACCAGTTTTCTTCTGTAAAATCAAGGCAAAAAAGTGTTTTTAGTTTCTGCGATTGTAACAAAATGTCGTAAGAGCGTTTGCAAACATTCTACGTACGTGTAGGATATTGCGCGCAGATTATAATAACTACGAGTCGTGAACAATAAATTTCGTCGTTAACCGTCGCTCTTACTTCTCACTCGATATTTATACGATACTAGCTGAGTAACCCGGCTTCGCCCGTGTGCAGTTATTGCTTTCTCTAAATGAAAT
>CM029365.1:11937964-11981141 GCA_017140985.1 Hormaphis cornu | reverse complement strand
ATATATATATATACGTATATAAATTAAAATTGAAATTTTACACGGATAGATTTTATTAAACAGTTTAAGTATTGACTATGAAGACTGCAAAAAAATTATATCAAATACTCGTATATTTCATCAATAACACCAACGAATACATCTTACAAAAAATAATTTATTTATATTTTCCACGTGTTCAATAACTTACAATATAAAAACTTTTTGAAAACAAAATTTGTTAATTTAAAAAATAATGGTGTACTTATTTGTCCATCTGAATGTGCGTTTAAAGTTATTATCAAGCGTTTTTTTAATTATTATAATCATCCGATAGGTAATTTTCAGCGCTTTTTTCAGTGTAGGTATGAATTGTCGACACCCCTCGGAACATTTTGAATTTTGAAAACCAACGTGAATGACAAACGCGGTTCGCGTGAATTTTTTTTTAATTTCATCAATTAATTAATAACATTGTTCAAAAGTAAAGTGCATTTTCTAACTAACATCATCCGATAGGTGATTTTCAATATTTTACTTATCGCAGTTCATTTTTCCACTAACTTACCCAACATTGACTTTAGCAAAGTAAATTTAAATAAGTAATTTATTGGGAAGGTTTATTTATTTTTGTACTTTACAAAACTGTTTTTAAAATGTTTTTTTTTACAAAAATCCTATGAACTTTGTTGGTTTTTTTTTGAAATTCTGCTTAATTTTTGAGTTTAACCCCAAAAACCAAAAAAAATCGAGAATTTTACGGCAAAAAATTTGAAATATTCAGGTTCGTAATGACGTTTTTGGGTAGAAGGACTACTCCAATTGTTACGTTGAATACCACATAAAAGTTGGGATTTCGGCTTTAATATTTTAATTTTCTAACACTTTGATTATTTTCTGAGTATTATTTTGTCAAAAATGACGAAGATGACAAAATGAAACTTTTATGTACTAAATTAATTTAATACGTCATAAAAGATTAAAAACATTTTTTGTTAGGTATTTTTAAATTTTTAATAATTTTCTATGTATATTTTTTGTTAAATATGGTTTTTACCAGGACGTGTACTAAATAACTGATCTCGCTCAGAATCGTTTTTTCGAAGGCAATGATTTATTATTGCTTTCAGATGTTAAATAATACGTTTGAACCAGTGGACCGTGAAACAGATAAACTGGTTGTGAAATCTAAAATAAAGATTTCCCGATGTATAATTTATTATTATCCAACGACCCGGCATGGTTGCACTAGAATAAAAATAATGCCCCTTAAAAATGAGCGCAATGGCAATTCAACGCGCAGTGACCGCGGCCGGGTATAATTATCATTACACAAAGCATTTGAATTCATCATAAAAATAATATTTGAAGAAGCCAATCAAGTTTCTAGTACCACAATTTAGTTAAACTATACAACAATCTTATTGTTCATTTTCCATTGGTGTGCATGCTGCACTTTTACATTAGTTTTGAACAATATCCACAGAGTTATAACAAATTAACCGTGAACTATTATGGAACAATAACTGCATAAAATTGAATAATTCGAAAATTTCAATACTCCGTAACTCCCTTAAATATTATCAAAATCAATTGAAAATTAAGCGGTATACTCGTTAGACCCTATTTAATGACGCATATAAATTTCAAGTCAAACGGAGCACTTTTGGGAGAATTTAACCGTTATACAATTCTGAACGAGCTCAGTTGTCTAGTGAACGTCGTGGTAAAAACAAATTTGATGTGAATACCATTGTCAAATCTGTATCTTTTCTATTTTGTTATTGTGTAAAAGTTTTAGCTTGGTCCGATCTTTATTTCGGATGTTAAGATCAAAAAAGTCGAAATCGACGTGTAAAATCATGTGTCCCGTAATTATTTGGCCTCCCGTAAGAAATACACGGCCGTCCAAAATAACGACATTTTCAAAATTCCATAACTTCCTCAACAATTATCGAAATTGACTGAAATTTCAGCGGAACACTCATAAGACCTTCCTAAATGACACTTATGAATTTTAAGTCGATCGGTGCAACTCGAAAATTTGGGCCGTTTTTTTTCTTTCCTCAGATCTTCGAAAATAATCAAAATTTCAAAAAAAGCTTCAAATAGAGTACCATTTCGGTTCCATTATCTTTCTTTTAAGGTATCATGCGTTAAAATAGGTGTAGATTTACTATAAGAACTTTTGATCACAAAAAAAAAAAAAACATCAATTGTAAAACCAATACATTTTTCGCTGACGCTCAGAGTCTAAAAATACACAAAAGTATGATACACAGAGCGCCCCAGTGGGCATTTGCCCACCTGCCCTCCTTGACCCAGTCCGCCCCTGAGTACATGCAGTGGTTAACTATATCTTTGAAGTATAGTTATAGTAATTAAGTGTTAATTAAACGTTAAAGACGCCAAGCTAAGTTAGCAGTAAATTTTAACATTAATAATATCCATTGTTTATATATAAGTATATACCTAATAGAAGCGCCGTCATCAGTTTTTAAATTGGTTTTTGGCGGTGCCGCAGACGCATATGGTCCAAACCGCCACTTCGGTTACTCTGATATTAACCGTAGTCCTATCACGCGATTCGTCCGCGCTGCCAATAATAATAATGCGGGTGCTCAGTGATAATAATTATTGATAACACCGTTCTCGACAGAGTTTGTTGCATTCTGTCGTTCGACGTTTAATTATTATTAATTATTATTAGTTAGTTGTTTTTTGGCCGATCGCCTTACAGGTAAATCAAAATATTATCGAACAGTATTATCTTTGTTTGTAGCGTAGGTAGAATCCTTGTTGTTTGCCAATCATTATTACCGTTTGATTTACAACGAAACATTACACGCAGGTAACCGGCGGAAACGACATGACTTCTTTGGAGAACCTGTCGCTGGAGTCAAAAGAGTCCGCGGTCGACGACGATGACGTGGTCAATCCGTGGACCGTAAGCTCCAAATCCGACACCGGCATCAACTACGACAAACTCATCGGTAAGCGATCGGTGTTTTTCACGACACCGCGCGCCCGGCGTATCGTGTTATGTTTTTTAAAATGATTGTTCTTTAAGAATTTTGATAATGTCTAATGTAAATAAAACTCTGTATAAAAATTAAAATGTATATAGTTAACGATAATATTATAAAAATAGGTATTTTGCATAGCTTCATGTCATACACTCAAAACATATTAACTGTCAGTTTCTTAATTTTTATTTAATAAACTGTCCATATAATCCATATCAGAAACTATTGATCTGATGATTGTCAATTGTATTACAGATTTTATAAAACAAATGTATTGTAATGCAATTAGGTACTTACAGTTGGTAATAAATATTTTATAAATTCTCTAATAAAGCGACAATTATTTATTTAATTTTATAAACCAGACCTATATACTTAATATTTTTAAATTTTTTTCAGACAGATTTGGAAGTTCCAAAATAAATGATGATTTACTACAACGTATCAAAGCTGTCACTAAAAAACCTGTACACCATTTTCTAACTAGAGGAATATTTTTCTCGCATAGAGATTTGCATAATATTTTAAGTTTATACGAACAAGGAAAACCGTTTTACTTATATACTGGAAGAGGCCCTTCTTCAACTTCTTTGCATATTGGCCATTTAATACCATTTATATTTACAAAGTAAGAATTTTTAGATAATTAAATAAATCTCTTCTAACACATCGGGTATCTGTTTTAATTTCCAGATGGTTGCAAGATGTTTTCAGTGTTCCTCTCGTAATTCAATTAACAGACGATGAAAAGTTTTTATGGAAAGATCTAAAACTAGAAGATGCAAAAAAAACTGGCCATAGAAAATGCCAAAGATATAATTGCTTGCGGATTTGATGTGAAGAACACGTTCATTTTCTCAGACTTGCAATTCATGGGGTATTATGATTGTATTGAATTAGTTAATTTTTGTAATCAGATATAGTAAATAATTTACAATTTTTTGGATGCAATCATCTTTGCTATTTTTTTTGGAACATTTCCTTGTAAACCCTTAGTAATGTTTAGTTTTAACTTAATGACTTTCTAAACATACATCAACTTGATTCTAAATAAATCAAACAAATCTTTTTTATTAAAATTATGTTGCATTCTGTATTACAACTAAGCTTTTTTTATGATTTATCATTTTGACGTTTATCTAAATAAATATGTATACATGGTCTAACACATAGTGGATTATAAAAATCAAAAGTTCATCTCTAAAGTACATTTTAACAAATTCAGATCAGTTCTTAACTTTATTTTTGAACATTATGTAATTTAGTACAATTGACAATATGGCGAAATTATCTGTTTGATAGATTACCTTCTAGGCTTTGAAAATAACACTAAGTTTGTATTTCACTGACATTTGTTGTCTAAAGGAAATATAATTTTTTTATAATACTGTCCATAATTTTGTAAAATAAAAAATAATATGTATTCATATTACGTACTGTGTAAGAATGTTAATCACAAAAATATTTGTCTAATTTGATTATTTATGTTAGATTTATGTTAGCTTATATTAGGAATATATTTTGAATTTTCTTTATTTCTGTTTGAAATTCAAATAATTAAATTGATTTTTTTTTTTTTTCAGTGAATGTCCATCCTTTTATGCAAATGTCATCAGGATTCAAAAAAGTGTAACATTTAATCAAGTAAAAGGTATTTTTGGATTTGGAGATAGTGATGTGATTGGAAAAATTGCATTCCCTGCTGTTCAAGCTGCTCCATGCTTATCGTCAACTTTCCCATTCATATTTGATAATAATAAAGTACCTTGCCTTGTGCCTTGTGCTATAGATCAGGTAGTTAAATGTATTTATTGGGTATCATATTTTTTTTGTAATTTGAAAAAATTTTTTTGTTTCAGGATCCTTATTTTCGAATGACAAGAGACATTGCTCCAAAACTCGGATACTATAAACCTGCATTGATTCATTCATCTTTTTTGCCATCATTACAAGGAGCTAACTCTAAAATGTCTGCAAGCGATTTAAACTCTGCCATATATCTTACAGACACTCCAAAACAAATAAAAAATAAGGTTGGTACCAATGGTTATACTTGGAATTTTTTTTTTTCAATTTCATTTCTGTTTATCTTGTTATCTAGATAAACAAGTATGCATTTTCTGGTGGACAAGTAACAATTGAAGAACACAGAGAAAAAGGCGGGAACTGTGATATTGATGTGTCGTATCAGTATTTAAAACATTTTCTAGAAGATGACAGTGAATTGATAAAAATTAAAAAAGTAATTATCATTAACTAATATTATAATATAATAATTTATACACTTATTATTTTTATTGTTGCAATAAATAGCTGTGATATCCTTCAATGGTTAGGGTAAATTGAAAAATTCAAATGTAAATAGTGTTACTAATTTATTCTACTCTTTTACTATATAAAATTCTATAAAATTTTACTGTATAAAATTTGTTGAAAAAAAAGACATAACTTTAGACATAACTTCTAAAGACTTATTTGCCAATAAATTACCACTGTTTTCTTAGTACCTAAAACACATTTGACATTAATTGATTTCTATGAAAATATGATCAGTATTTGAAAATATTGATAACCTTGAATTTTTTTTTTGAACAATTACAGGAGTACACGTGTGGAAATATGTTAACTGGGGAGCTCAAGAAAATATTGATTGAATGTATTACAAAAATTGTTCTTGAACATCAAACAAATAGAATGAAAATCACTGATGAAATCGTCAAAGAATTCATGACTCCTAGAAAATTAGTTTAAGTGTAATAGAGGCGGTTTGGAAACAAATTTTATTTTCATCTGTTTTTTAAATAAACATGTATTATTTTTTTGTAAAACTTAATTAAGCATTGAGTAATAAAAAAAAATTGTAAACGATTTGTTATTTTCTATTATTGTTAAAGACAAAACTTAAGGCTGGGCATTAACTCTCTAAAATTCAATTAAAACCATAAATTAGGCAATAAACTGATAATATTAATTAATTATTCAACTTTTAATTTAGTAAGTTAACTTGCATTCAACGTGTTAACTTAAAAGTAATTTTTCATAGTTAAATATTAAAAAAAAAATTATTTTATAAAATATTTTTGATAAATTGTAATGTAATTTTCAATTAATATAATTTGGATTTGAAATTTTCTCACAAATATTTAATAATAATTGCAAAAATAGTAAAAAGTATTTAAGTTGAGGAATAAACTACTTAGAAATTAATTCATTAGTAACAATTGGTAATGCGATCAGTTTCTAAACAGTTTTAAGAAGACCGCATTTTCTTATAATATCTCTTTGTTGTGGAAAAGCAGATGTGAATAATATGACATTTAAAGAACAAGAATCTCGACATTTTGAACAAATCATCAAAACAAAATGTTAGAAGAAATTTAAAATTAATTCTTGGTAACATTCATTTTTATTTATTTTTGAAATCCTAAATTGTAGGTCTGTATAGGAACTAGAGTGAATAGGTGAGTATAAATAGTATTTAAAGCAGGGTTGTTAGTATACGCGTATAAAACGTTTTATACGTTACTCGTATAATATGTATAGTATAAAACGTATAAAACTCAATATGCACATTTTTATTTTTTTTAATCATTTGTTATTCAATTTTCTAATTTAATGTATTAATCAGTTGAATAATTTCTAAATAAATATAAAATAAAATGATTGTTATCATCAGAAATTAAAAAATACAATTATATAATTGTTATATAAAATACAATTTATAAAAAATGAATTAAAATAAGAGAGTGCTCAAATGTTTATTATAGGCTATTAAGTATATTATACTTTACAACCCTGATTTAAAGTATCGATAAAGTATGCGTAATGTTAATATTTCAGATTTCTATCATCTACAGTTTTTTTTAGCTTATTTTTTATACAAATCGTGCAATAAGTACATAGAATGTGTGGTCGTGATATGATACACAGATTAAACAATACAATCTCGCAGTGAGAGCTACTCTTTCTACAATGGTGAAGTAATGGTCCGAAGAACACATGTTGTAAATGTAGTAAATTCATTAAATTTGAATTGTATTTCTGTTAATACATTTTTGTTCATATAATTTTATAATATTTTAAAATAAATTTATACTTCTTTTAAATATTCAAATAAATGCAAATTATTAAGCAATTTATTATGTTGTCAATTGTCATATATCCTAATATAAAAAAATACTATTGTGGTGACAAAAAATAAAAAATTGTTAATTAATACGTATTTAATAATAGGTTTAAATAGGACAGACAGGACATTTGATAATATATATTATAATATGAGGACTATTTCAGGAACATCCCATGTCATTAACAGGATACAAATTTTGAAAATAAAATGGATAATTTATCCAAAAGTAGATAGGTAACTATAATAAAATACAATTTGTGAACAGGTAAATCAGTAAATATAATCAAAATGCACTTAATGTAATATAATTATATAATAATAATATAATTATATAGGAACATTACAATATTATTATAAAATATAAAAATGTATTAGGTAACTTAACTTTATATAAAATAATTAACTAGATAATAACTTGTACACAGAAATATATACATCTGAATAGTTAACAACTCATGAAATTAACACAAACTTAACTTTAACTTAACTTTAACTAGTTGTTGCCCATCCTTGGTTATATCAGTCTAAAATTATATTGATATCTTTTTTATTCATATACCTAGAAAGTGACTCGATTTGTCATGATATATCTTCTAACTCATCATCAGTTAGTACAAGTGTATCAGTAGAAGTTCAAACAAAAAGTTTCCAGACCATAACATCTCACACACCTCGTAAAACGCTTCTTCGTGCTCAACTTAGAGCAAAAACTCAGCAATGTAAAGAATATGAAAAAACTATCGCATCATTGACCAATCAATTAAATGCACAAAATTTTATTGACAATTTTATAAAACAATGTGACGTTTGTCTAGCACCCAATTTATCTACAATAGTTAAAACGTATATACAAAATTGTGCAAGAACTCCACAAGGAATGAGATATTCAAAACAATTGAAACAATTAGCACTTACAATACATTTTATGGGTCCAAAAGTGTATAAGTTTTTACAAAGTTTTTTAAAATTACCTACACCAAAAACGTTAAGAAAAATTACTAGTAGTTATGAACTAATCTCTGGGATTAATGACTTTATGTTTGATTTCTTATCATTTAAAATAAAAAACTTTAATGAGGATGCTAAACAATGTATTTTGTGTATTGATGAAATGGCGTTAAAGACACATCTGTTTTATAACATATCCAAAGATGAAATTATAGGTTTTCATGCTAAAAATAAAAATAAATCCTATGAACCGGCTAAATATGCCTTAGTTATCATGTTGAGAGGGATAAATAGCAATTGGAAACAAATAATAGCTTATTATTTTGTGTCTAGCAGCTGTCCATCATTTGAACTAATGGATATTATGTACACAGTAATTAGACGTGCAGAAAGTATAGGGTTTGATATTAATGCTGTAGTCTCAGATCAGGGATCTAATTTTTTAATGTTTGCTAGAACTCTTGGAGTATCTGTTGACCGCCCTTATTTCAAAATAGATGGAAAAAATATAGTATATATGTTTGACCCTCTCCATTTATTGAAATCCACAAGAAATATGTTTTTTAAACATAATCTTCAAATTAATGAAAAACAGACAGACAAAGTTTACTTGGAAAAGTTCTACAATGCAGACAAACAAAAATTGAATAGATGTGCTTATAAGTTAACGGATATACATATATATCCCAATTCTTTTCAGAAAATGAAAGTTCGTTATGCTGCACAAGTATTTAGTTCCACAGTTGCTGCCAGTATGGAAACATATAAATCATTAGGTCTATTACCGGATTCATCATTAATAACCATAATGTTTATAAGTGATATGGATAAACTATTTGATATTTTTAATTCAAGACGAAAAGGTGGTAGTAAGGCATATAATCGACCTTTTATAAATAGTATCGACCAAAAAAATCATTTATTAAAAATGCTTAATATATTTGAAAATTTAATTGTTTTTGATAAGAAAGGTAATAATGTGACCAATTGTATGAACTTTTCTAAAGGTTGGCAAATTTCTATAGCGGGTTTATTTTATTTGTGGGACACTTTAAAATTAAAAAACTCTGCAAAATCTCGCGTTTTATACACTAACCGTATTAATCAGGACTGTTTAGAAAATTCTTTTGGTTCATTTAGGAAAAATGGAAATAATGTTAATCCAACTCCATAACAATTTTCATGTACATTTAAAAAACATTTTTGCCTTGACTATTTTCAGCATTCTGATGGTGCAAATTGTCTCGAAGATTTAGATCAGATTTTATCACATATAAACAATTCCCACATGCCATTAACAGAATTCGATTTTTTTAATTCAGAAAAAACTCCATTTAAATTTACAGGACTTAAGATAGGTACAACAGACTATAGAAATTTAACTCTACCAAATCAAAATAGTCTATCATATATAGGTGGATATTTTATAAAAAAATGTTTAGAAAGACATACATGTGAAGAATGTATAGTATATGCTAAACACCAAAAAAAAATCGACCAGTCATTTTATTTTTCACATTTTAAAGCATATCAAAATTCTTCAAATTCAGTATATGGTAACTTAAACATGCCACATGAAAGTTTTTATAATTTTATAAATCAATTAGATAATATATTTCTTGATAATTTTCCTAGAGTAAGTGTTGAGAAGAATGTAGGGCGAAAATTAAAAGACTACTTTTTAAATGTTCCCTTTCAACATCCTTGTCAAAATTTTGATTTAATGTTTTTAATAAATTTATATACTCGTTGTAGAATTTTCAATGCAGTTGATAAACATAACAAAAACTTAATGTCTGTTAAAAACTTAAAAAACCGTAAATTAACTATCCTTACTCATTTGTAGTTATTCTCTTTTAATTTGTATTAGATATATAAGTAAATAATATTAAGTATGTATACAAAATGTATTATGTATAATGTTTAACTATGTATGGTGTAAATAATAGTATGTAAGCTTAAAAGTTGTTCTATTTTATATTGTTATAATAAATTTATTTGTTTTTTGTGCAAATGGTAATCTGAAAATATATAAAACATAAAATGTAACACATACCTACTATAAATAACAATGTAAAAATATAAAATAAAACTTAATAACTATCAAGTTCACAACTATGTGTGTTACATACTTTTGTGGCTGCCCATTTATTTTTCCATTTTCCCTCCACAGTTTCCAAAAAGTCAATATTTGTCCAAATCAGGTGTCTAGATTTGAGTTGTTTATCAGGTATGATATATATTACTATGAATTGGAAGGTCAGGTGAATTCTTAATCATGTTCACTGTGTTGGTAGTTGCAACATATCGTCGGATGTGAAGGAGGGCTTTGTGTTTAAGCTGTGTGCCTACAGATTTACAGTAAGCACTTCTTGTCCACACTGATACGCAGTAGTCAGTGACACTGTAGACTAGCCTTACACCCTCAGCTTGTTCCAGTCTCCAGATAGCTTGGATAAAACATTCTCCTTAGACTTCAATGATTTAAATGAGAGACTATAGCTCATTTATATAAGCTATGTAAACATTGAATAATATTTGTCTAAATCCAAGACAACCACGTCTGATTTCAAGCGTTTCTGGAAGCCATTTTCTACATGTGTGACCATTGCCAATTTCTTCCTTGTTTAATGCCGACTTGTTCTTTTGGTAAGGCTTTCTGTATCTGTGTCTGAATTCTTTTCAGTGGTACTCTCGAAAAGTTTATTGCGTTAATAATTAGTTGTGAGATAATACATATTGAAAAAATATGTGTCACAAACTAGTTTGTACTTTAAATTTTACTCAGGTAAACATATTAAACAATAATTATAATTATAATATACATTCAAATTATGTATAATTGAATAATAATTGTTTTAGTGTTTGAAAAAAATAATAAAATAATATTTAAAATTTGAATGCACGATAAGTGATGACTGATAAGTGAACAGTTGTTCTCGGAGTCACTGAGAAAATGGCCGAAGGTCATAGGCGATACGTCCTATACTACCCATGTTAAATTATCAATGTTTCCATTCTGATTTCATTTATTCTGTGATTGTATCATGGGTGATACAATGTGCAGTTTAGGGTTTATTGTATTGTTGAATAATAGAGTATGCTACTAACAAATTCTCAGTTTTCATGTAATTTGAAAAAATCTCTGAATCTGGTAGCACTGTCAGGGACGCCGTCGTTCTAGGACGCAGTCGATAGGGATCAATGTCCACCCAAGTCTTATAGATAATATTATCTATAAACCGGAGATTTCAGGCATTTTCCCAACATTTTTCAGCGCTATTTATTTTTTCATTTCGGTTTCTGTTCAAACTAAAAGTCAAATCGTTTTATACACTTGTACGTATATTAGTTTTTTTAATTTGGTTTTTGCAATTTTCGTTTAAATTCGAATAAATGCATCAAACAAAAGTTTTACCGACCCGCGATTGCCAACACTCGTCCAAATAGCAGCACGAATTTGGAATTTGGAACTCAAAAGGAATTTGCCGTACAGTTTTGGTACCACTCGATTGAAATTGAAATAACACAAAAGTCCGTACGTAGGTTACTGTTTTTTATAATTCTTTGTGTTTTAGGTGTTAAGTATGGAAAGCTCACCTGAAAACTCAACTAGTGAGCGGAAAAATAAAAGTTGTTTTGGCTGTAAAGTATCCGGATCTGTATCGTTCTTTCTGGTCGCTGCTTATTTCTATTATAGCTGCAAGCACGTAAAATCAGTATACTACGTCGGCACTCCAAGTATGAGCATTTATTGATTACAATATTAATAACGTTTTTTTCTCCGCGCTACCTACTTATTTGGAATTCATTGACTAAATCATTACAATCCTGATAAATAGTTTTAACTAAAGCGGTTGGTACATTCGTGTGTACGTACTTAATAACACAATTTCATAGTTTTAGTTTATAATTGAATTAGCCTCTTTGGTAATATGAATCAAACTAAGTTACTGTACACCTCTCATAACAAAATTACGTTTATTAATAATTACAAATTTTTATTTGTGTTATTGCGTGTTTATGAACAGTTTAATAATTACACTGCACTTTTCCTTCTAAATAGTATTTATGCACTCTGAATATTGTTTTTGTTTAAAAGTTAAGTGCACCTACCTATCAAAAACTTTAACTGAACTCAGCTCACAAAAACAAATTGTTGTAGTTCTTTAAAAATTTAATGTGTGGTGTTCCGTGTTATTTATCTTTGTATACTGCGTTCAGATAAAAAAGAGCTCCAATCTTTTGATGCAGTACCTCATAAATAGTTTTTTGGACCTAGACCTAGATTTTACCTAGGTCAAAGGTTTTTTTTTAAATTTTTGATTTTTCTTTTGAGTTATGTGTTTGAAATGGCAACAATTATTTCAAAATCCTTCCAAATATCTTAAAATTGTCTATGTTGTTAGTATGGGTTAAACTGACGCACAAATATTATTACGCTTTACGTAATTTAAATTTTAAAATTTTTGTTTTTACAGTTATGGTTTCTTTGGCCATTTCAAGAGCATTGGATTTACCCCCATTCAATAACTAGAAAATGTAAGATGAAATTGTTTTGTGTTCATTATACTCTAGGTATGTAATATCATTATATCTTACACCTAATTTTTTATTTTTATAGTATAGTTCACATAATTTTTACTAACATTGATCGTTTTTGGGATAAATAAAAAGATTTTAAAAGTTTTCTAATCTGTGTGAAATTGTTGCAGTTTTTGTTTTATAACACCTTATAATTTCTGTTCTAAAACTCGAAAATGTATCTTATTAAGCTTGACCACCCATTTCTCTAGATAGAGTTTAGTAATTTTGAAAATTGGTGTGAAATTGTGTGTACAAAACAGACATTTTTTTTTTTTTTTTTTTATTGGGTAAAAAGACAATCTATATTCTATACAACAATATGCACATTAATTAGATGAGATAGAATAAGACGATATAAAAAAAAAAAAAAAATAACAATGAGTGTTTTGATTATGGGGAATTACCCAGTGGTAACACCCAGCACGTGAATTTTGTTTAATTAGTGTCTGTTAAAATGGATATTTTTTTTTTTTTTTTTTTTTTAATTTTTACATTGCTAGAACAGTAGATCCCTGCACCATTTTCTTTTTAACCTTCGTTTAGGGTTATCGGGTAAGGTTTTTGTTGATAATTTAGTAATCAGAGGGTTAGTATGTGACTGAATTTTATTGAGTTTAGCGGATCCCCATAGTTGGATGCCGTATGTCCATAGTGGTTTAAGTAGGGACTTATAAATTAATAATTTGTTATTTATATTCATTTTAGATCGCAGGAGAGGCCTTAGTAAATGAAGACGGGCGTTAAGGGCTTTACGTTTGTTTTTAATTTGGGAGTTCCAAGTTAGTTTACTGTCTAAGATAAGGCCTAAGTATTTTACTTCGGTGCAAACAGGAATTGGAATATTATTCATTGAAACCTGTGGGCATGTTCCTCTTTTTAACGAAAATGTAATGAATGAGGACTTGGATTCGTTTATTTTGATTTTCCACCGTTTTGACCATAGATGGATTATATTAAGGTGTCTTTGTATCATTTTGGAAGCTGTATCTGGGTTTTCATGAGAAGCCACGATTGCAGTGTCGTCAGCGTATGTACCAAGTTCTGTAAATGATGTTTTTGGTATGTCATGAGGAAATACGTTGTAAAGGAAGGGAACAATGTCACTGCCTTGGGGAACTCCGGCAAGAATATTGAAATAGTTCGAGTAGCTCGAATTCTGGCGTACAACGAAGGTTCGGTCGCTCAAGTAGGATTTAATTAGTAGAAAGTAAGGCGCCAGGAGAAATTTTTTTAGTTTGAATAAGAGACCGTCATACCAGACTCTGTCGAACGCTTATGAAACGTCCAGGAAGGTGGCTGCACAATAGTGTTTTTTTTCTAAAGACGAGGAAATGGTGTCAACTACGCGATGCAATTGGTGAATGGTGGAATGGTTGGGCTTGAAGCCAAATTGCGTATCTGGAATAATTTTTGCTTCGGTAGCCAATGGGAGAAGCCTTTTTAGTAGAATTTTTTCGAACACTTTGGATAAAGTTGGGAGTATGCTAATAGGGCGGTATGAGGTTGCTAATTCGGGAGGTTTGTTTGGTTTAGGGATAAGTATTATTTCAGAGAATTTCCAATTTAGTGGGTAGTATGATAGGCGGAACATTGCATTATAAATGTAAGATAGTAGAATAATTACTTTTTTTGGTGAGTTTTTGGCAGTAATATTTGTAATCTGATCATAGCCCGGGGCTTTTTTTTTGTGGAGTTTTTTTTATTATAAAGTCGGTTTCGCCGGGACTAGTATGTCTGGCTGGAAATGAGACGGGTAAGGCATCGTTCAAGGATTGATCGATTATTAGATTTTGGTTGTTATTTAAAGTTCTATGGTGTGGTGTGAAGATTTTTGATAAGTGTTCGCCAAATAGATTTGCTTTATCTAAATCAGAAATAACCCACGAGTTGTCTTCATTGCGCAGAGGAGAAGGAGTTGTTTAATTTTTTTAAAATTGTTTTTGTTGTTTTCCAAAGGGAGGAGTTGTGTGATGTTAGATTTTGGATATATTTATTATAGGTGGAAGAACTGTGTTGAAGAAGTGCTTTACTCAATTTGTTTTTTAGTTGATTATATATTATGAGTAGTTTATTGGACGGGTACTTGTGACGTTGCCATTGAGATCTAGCTTTAGGTTTTTCACGAATGAGGTATTTGATATGGTTCGGGAGAGGGTAATTGTTAATGTGTGTTGAGCTGGGAGTTGTTGCTAATTGTATGCATTCGTGTATGTCAGTTGTGAGCTTAAGGATTGTATCGTCGATGTCATCGCTTGATTTTAAAGAGGGGTTGAGCGGGGTGCGAGTTTCGATGTATGTTTGAAAAATTGGTCAATCAATTTTTCCAGGTAATTGGGAATTTATCACAAGACTATTTGAAGGATTTTTGAGAATTTTTATGATACCGTTAGTCATGTGTGAGCGCGGAACTCTTCATTGACTGTTTAGACAACTTTGAATTGGTTTTATTACTATTATTGTACATGCATTACATCTTGTGTTTTGAAATAATTAATAATCTTCTATCAAAATATTTATTTGGACCGTTAGTCAGGCTGCTGGCTCGACCTCAAAAATAATAGATGCGTATGCAGTTATATGCGTGTTGTTTTGATTAATATTTGAACTGTACTAAACAGTACAACAATTTTGATAGAATCTTACCATGTACACCCTTGTGTAAAATTTGTATGTTGCATACATTTGTGTATTTTATTATTATAGTATAGAGTATAGATATTTATATGTGTACGCTTATATTATTATGTACATATAACTTTAAAAAAACAACAATTACATTCATCTTAAGAAACCGGTCGTCTAGTATAACGAATTAATGTTTCTGGTGACCGAAATAGAAATATTAACATAGCGTATAAGTCTTCTTCCATTTCAAATTCGTTAAAAGTTCTGACCAAGTATATTTCATAGCAAAGCTAAAAAAGACATTTTAAATATTGTGACAGCATGGTAACATGAAACATTTTTACCTACTTGTAAAAGACGATCTGGATATGGAGTTTCTGTGTAACCTAATTTGAACTTGAACGAACGAAATATATCAAATGCCAATTTGTATCCAACATATACTATTATAGCTGTGTACAGGCCGATTATTCTAAAACGCAGTTTAAATAGTTAGGATAATTGCAGTTAAATTATAGATAATTGTTGTTACATTGTATTTGGACTTAACAAATTCATTGAAAACTGTAAAATTAGCAAAAGGCTCAACTTTTTATTTAATTAAAAATTCTAACTTGCCCTTTGTCGTCCAAAAACTCCAATGTGTTTGAATAGCGATCACTAAATACATATATGTTGTACATTATATCGTCTTTTGTGTCCGAATTTATGTCATCACCACCACCACACGAAGAGTACGGCATTTTTTTTAAATAAAGGCCTTTTTCCTCAGTTGGACAAATTTCTATTACATCCCACCAATAAGTTAGTTTATTTTCTCCATAGTGTAGTGTTAGGCCAATGTCCATGTATGGGTTTGCTAAAACATAACATAAACACTATATAGTTGTACACTTGTACCTATTTTTATTGCAAAATATTTTATAGTTTTGTATTTAATAACATTCAGAGATCAATTATACGTGAGACTTACTTGGTTTGTGTATCATCATTTCTGGTTTGACGTCTGCGTCAGGGGACTTCAAATGTAGCACTACAAACTTTGGGATTAGATTAGGTACTATTACCTGTTCACACTTCCCGCTTTGCGATTTACGCAATGACTTCTTTTGCGTAAAATTTAAACATTTGGCTAATGATGTATGTGCTAACGAATCTATTAATACAGTGTTTTTTCCTCGACTGATTTTCATTGTATCATAATGTGTCAGTGACCATTCTGTTGTCAATTTGATACTAGAACCTGTCAATACAAATCAAATTTATAGTCTTTGTTATAAACATTTTATAGGTAAATGCCATTTAAATTACAGTTTAAACAGTTATGTTTACTTTCAGGGTTGGTTATTTTTGCGTATAAAAACTTATATGTTACGTGTATAATATGTATGTCCTATACTACACTTTTTTAAGTTTTTAGTGTTTACTTTTTAGTTTTTAAATGTGTAGGCAACAATTAATTCTATTAAATATATAATTAATGACAAACAAAATTCAGTTTGTATCTCATTTATTAATAAATTAATATTTAATATACTTAACGCTTACTGTCAATATTTCAATACACATATGCGTCCTTTTTAAATTATATGTACTTTGTAGATTTTAAAATTCCAACATGTTTAAATACTTAAAATTAAAAAAAAATGATAGCTTTTAATTTAACCAGTAACAACACAAATGGTATAACAAATATAACATTTCAATTTTAATAAATATAATATTAAAACATTAGGTTCAAATTTCATTTTTGACTATATATGTTTTAAAGAAGTAGTTTAGTACTTTCTTTTAAATTCAACCTTATATTTCTTATTTAATTACTGTACTTAATATTAATGAATAGCCTCCTAATAAATATGTATCATTTAAAATTAAATACAATATTGAATATTTCATGGCAATTTCAAAATATGTAAATTTAAAACAAAATGAACATAAACTTGTAACAATATAAGTATTACTATAAAGCAATAAAAAATACTTCAAATTCAAGATTAGGAACCTATATTATTCTTGTTTGAAGTGAAGTAATTTACTTAAATAAAGTAAATAAAATCATTAAAGTTGTTAAAATGATTGACTAATTACAAAAAGTTGTACAAATTAATGTCTCATTTCTTAAACTTATAAAAAAAGAACTACCTCTGTTTAGTTTCGTTTTTGCAGAAGATTACTATTGTAAAACGTACTATTGAAACTCGTACTTGTATAGATTAACTTTACTAATTTTTCGAAATCGTAAGCCGCAAAAGGCCAGGAAGTTATTGATTGTGGTATTGCATTCACTGAGCTTATTTCATCAAATACATGTTCTCTTAAAAATCGTTTGCTGGCTGTAATGACGTTTGTTGATACGTTGGTGTTTGCGCTCATTGTCGAGTACACGTTGTTCATCAACTGAAAGTCTGAACTGTCCAATCTGAAACCAACGGTAAACATTAGAAGTATTTGTTTTAAATAATAATTTAATATACATTATTTAACATAATATATAATAGGGTATGATTACACGCTTTTTATTTTGTACATTTAATTAAGCGCCATGAAATCAATAAGAGAAACGATTAAATTTGAACTCTTCTATTAGTCACGTCTAATCAAAAAATATATAATAGTAATATTGATAATTTTAGTGCAGTTATGGTAACGGTTATAATTATTTAGGTATATTGATGTCATGAAATTTTAAACATAGAATCAATGTTAAAATTGCAGATCAAGGCTGAATGTGCCTCAATCGCGAGCGTTATCCGCCAAGTAACAATAAAATAACTGAGTTGCCACTTTTTCTGGAGACCTAGAAAACTCGGAAAAATCAATGTACCTTGAATATATCTTAATTATACTGGAAATTCGTAATTTTCGATAACATTTTAAGGTTTTATTTTGTAATACCCAATATTTATTTATTATTGTGTGGAAAAGACTAAATACTACTAAATAAGCTTAAATAAATATGGCACTTAATTGATCTAAAATCAAATCTGAATTTTAAAAACATCAAATTTTGTTACTCATTAGTAAGTGGGAAACTCGGTGGGAAATTAAGTTAGAATTAGATATTATTATATTTATAAGATAGATCTGATATGTCCCAGTGGCTTAATGATTTGACTAATTCAGAAAAACTTCTGGGCGTTCATCGATAAAAACTTTGTTTTTAACTTTTTTCCTCATTTATGAGACCTAGAAATTTGGTTGATAACTCAGTAGAAAATGCTGGCCAAGTAGATACCAGATTTTAAATGTAAATCCGCAGTCAAAACTTTTGTATTTAGTTGTTTAAAGTTGGAAAATATTGAAAAATTCGTCATACCTTTGACCATCCTCGGTTATAAATATAAAAATTTAATAAAAACTTCCAAATAGATTCCGAACGCGCGTACAAAAAAGGTATAAAAAAACGGTGTTGTTTTGATTGGAACAGTGAAATTACGCACTGTTTTTTTATACTAAAAACGCGATACCTTAAAATAATGGTCCAAGTGGCTTGACGTTTTCCCACGTTATTTAAATTATTAAACTAAAGCAAACTTTGTGACCGTAATTTCTTTATTTCTCTTTTTGGGTGACTAAACTTACCTAGAATCGTTACTATCGTAAGCAATTTTTGTATTTAATATACAGCAGCTTCTATATTGTAAACTTTCCAATACAGTGGATGGAACCCACAGCATCAAACTAACTACCCACGCGATCTTGAGTGATTTTTGTTTTGTTTTTGTTCTCACTTGTGAACGTCGTCCGACTTTGTGCTGAATATGGTTATGTCTTCGCCGATCGTAATTGTGAAATCCATCGAGGACGGGGTGTCGGGCTTGCTCTCAAACATCGAATACCACACAATCGGGAATATCAATATCGCTAAAATAGCTATCACGATTCCGCCGCCAATCAGTATTTTGGACAAACGCGGCACCGGAACGGCTCGTTCGGAATCGATATATGTGCGAAAGTTCCAAATGCACTGAAACAATGAGAAATTTTCTTTTTTTGTTTTTTCATTCTCGGCAATAATAAATCTATCCGAAATAATATATAATAAATAAATAAATAATAATAAATAAATATGCCGAAATCAATTGAAATCGTGTGTACGGACGATGTAAACAAATTTTAATAGTGCCAAATTATATCGCAAAATTTTAATTTAAAATTATTATTATACTCTGACGATCACATTAATCGTTCTAAATACGTATGAATTCTTCTTTTACACGTAATTATTAAATACCTTAACGCAACAGACGTGCGTAAAGAGTTCGTCCATCTTGAACCATTCCATTAACGACAGCGTCGAGTCCGTCCAAATCCAATCCAGCAGAGTGCGGGTCTCGTGCACGAACGGACAGTAATAATACCTGTGTAAAGTTGTGTTGTTGATTTTAGATTTTGAGCGCAGCGGGGAACGTTTTTTTCTCGCACTTTTCTTGGTGTTTTTGTCAAAAGACCAAAACAAAACGGTACTACTTTATTGTGCCGCCATGCCTTTCTTTTCCTTCTCGAATTTTCGATAGTTTTTTTTTTTTTTTAGTTGTAGTTAAAAGGTGCAGTAACGACACTACGCTTTGGGTGGGTCATTGGTTTCAAAGTTACGGTTTATCCGTATTTTGTTTAATATCTGAAAGCAACAATCACCGCGTTCGAAAAAAAAAAAAACGATTCTGAGCGAGCTATGTAATCTTATGTAAATCCTGGGTGAAAATAAAAAATATCTCGTTATTATTCCCATAACCCATAAAAATAATCAAACGTACGTACAAAAAAAAAAAAAATGTGTACAATACTCGGCGAAAACTTTTTTCAGTATTTTATAACGTATTAAATTAAGTACAATATAAAAGATTGAAAACAAGATTGACAACAAGGAAGAATGTTTTATAACGTCAGTTTATTAGGTACCTATATAGCCGTTCTGACGCCGGATTTAGCGGCGGTTTCGTCGTTTTCGGCACATAACTCGGAGTATAATGAAAATATCAAAAAATACTTTGAGTAAAATACAATTAAAAATCGAAATCCCCCAACTTTTATGTGGTGTTCAACGTTGTAGAGCTTCTAAACTCTCCTTCTAATCGAAAACGTCACTACAAATCTGAAAATTTCAAAATTTTTTTCGTAAATTTCCTTTGATTTTTTTCGTTTTCGGAGTAAAATCCAAAAGGCAAAAAGTAAGCGAAATCACAAAGAAAGCTTCAACCGACCGGAGCAAATATTCTTGAAAAGTTACCGACTTTGAAAATCGGATATCATTTGTACGAAAAGTTGCCGAGAGAAAAAAAAAACAATTGTAAAAACAATTCGCCGCGCTCAGTATCTCAGTAGAAAAGAAATGTTTTGTTTTCTCCAATTTTTTTAACAAAATCTAATCCACAAACCGGCCGCCCACTACCACATAAAATCGTGTCTCTGCTAGGCTGTTGTGATCCCTCTTTTACTCGAGAGCAGTAAAAACAATTTCTGCGCAATAACATTATTGTATTGTAAAAAAAAAACAAGTAGATTGCGCATTAGGATTAATAAATTATGTATTAGGATCGTGTACGGTTTATTAAAATCTCGGAAGTTTACAAAATAATCATACACGGTTTTAAATGAAAAACGATTGAGATTCGAACGAAACGCGTGTGCACGAATCATATTATGGTGAAATTTGTGAATTATTTTGGAATTTACTACGTCCCAGTCACACAAGCCATTTGCTTACTGGGGGTGTGCTTATTCTAATTAATAATTCTTCTCATTATCTCGCGTACGAATGTCTCTGATGAGATTGTAACATTATTGTTATAAACGTCCACCGTTGTTGTTGTCGTCGGGGGCCGGCTGGGTTCTCGCAACCGCGGCCAAAAATCGCGGGATGGCGGCTCGCACGGTGTTGTTATTATTATTATTGTTATTATTATTATTATTATTATTATTATTATTTCTTCTAGAACATTCTCTTCGAGAAATAGCTACTATAACCGCCCGTGGCTGCTGCGCCGTTTCAACGCTGGCCGGCCCGGCGGTTTCGGGGGCGTAATAAAGATCTGACGACGATCGGGTAAGGGGTGACAGCTGCGCGCCCTCGCAACCGGTCGCCGCCGAATCACTTTTGTCCCGCTGGCCATCCGGTCAGGACGCTTGGCCGCCGCCCCGAACGTTTTTTAATGTCGTAACGTCGTCGTGCAGTGACCGTCGCGGCGCACGTAGTAATTTTTAGCGACGCGTGCGTTCGTCGCCGTTCACACGCCGCGGACACGTTCGCGTTAACATCCGCGCGCGCGCAGCCAACACTCTTCAGACGTCTCGCGGTTTTATTTTATTTTTTTTTCATTTTTTACGTCCCGCAGGCGGCGGCACCGGACCCCGTGACACACACACATGACGACGACGACGCCGGGGTAAGCATAGAAATCGGTTCAATCGGCGTTATACGACGGGGGGTTGTTAGGTTTGTCGCGCGATTCCGTCTCTCGCTCTGTCCGGAAACGTTCCCGCGCTCGCTTTTTTTGTCGTTTTTACCCCCCCCCCCCCTGAGCGCGTTCCACGAAACGGTAAAAATCCTTCCGGCCTCGTCCGGCTTATACGTATATATTACAGTCCTCGCCGCAGCCGCGCTCCTATATTTCGTGGTTTCGCGCTCGTCGAGAAAATCACAGTCATATACGAGATATATTATATGGTAGGTTAATGATACAGCGAGTGGCACACATCGTTCGCGCGTTCTTCTTTTTCCACACCCCCCGTGTTTCGGCCCCGCGCGTTCGCCGCTCCTGAGCGGTTGTCCCGCGGTGGGAGCGAAACATTCCGCTCCGTGTGCGCGCGCGCACCCTACCCCGTCGGCGCTTAGGCAGAGGGCTAGTGACTGACATCGAAAATCGGAGAATTCCTATTCTGTGTATACCTACGAAAATTTGTTGACTGGGGGAGAAAAAACACACGTCATCGTACAAACAAAACGTTCCTCGCTGCATGCGCTCAGAATCTCAAACGAGACGTTATTCAAACGTTTATTCGTGGATACGGAATTTTCGGACCGTTTCTATTGTTAATTTTTTTACCGGGCCGTATAGTACTAGACGACTGAGCTCGTTCTTCAGAACCGTTTTTTCGATGGCTTATCATCGCTTTCTTCAGATGTTAATAAACAATTCGTTTGAACCACAACTTCCAAACCGTAGTGACACCCCCCATCCAAAGCGTACTCGGCTACTCCGACCAGTTAAGCTATTCTCAGGTTGAGTTCCTTTGAACATATTTTAACCGTAGCTGCTCCCCAAAGACCAAAGATGTGGTGGCGTTTGGGTTTTAATATTACGAATAAACACGTCCAAATAATTATCAATAAACTAAGGTCACATTACGCCCTCCCTTTTTTTACAATAAATATTATTGAAAAAAAAATGTTTTCAATCGTTTTATATATTAAAATACATTTATTTTAATTTAATTCAATATTTAATAAATCAATCAGAATATTTATTACCACCGCGACGTGGTGACGATTGTGATACACAGTGGTGTCCTCAACATTTTAAAAAATCGTTCTTAGCCGGCAAATTAGTGGGTCTATTAGCTGTCTAGAAAACACTAAGTTAACGCTAGTTATATTAACCAGTTCGTCCTTTGTTTGGGGGCTCTTATTACACGTATAAGTTATTGTGTACTTATCACAATCGTCGTGTATATCGTGTAACGTAGTAATCACGTCTGTGTAATATTTTGTTATCGTGCCGATGTTTCGTTTTGTTTAACTACCCACGCGACCTATAGAGCGATCCCGACTTTTTTTTCTCTTCAGACGAAATTCTTTGTATAGATAATTTTATTTTTTTCGAAATCCTTCTCTCGTTCGTTTAATACATATAATACTAACGTCAATATGATCAAACACTTACATTTTGTACGCAGCCAAGTTGAACAGCGTGTACCGCGACCAAATGAACGAACTCGAGTTTCGGTACATGTAACCGTTTCGTACTTGGTACGCCGACACTATCATGTACACGTATAAGACGTACGCACGCGTTTTCGGCCTGAGAAAATCATAAAAGTTGGGTTACCCGCCTGAGAGACGATAAAAATAAAAAAAAGGAAATAAATCTGAATAAAACGTTCTCGAAACTCTTAGGTGTTAGTAGGTCATTTTTTTTTTTTTCCATTTACACTTACATATTTTCCACGCTAATACAGAACACCGTCAACAAGTACACGTGAAAAATCAATTTCCCCAAAATGAGACGTTTCACGTACAGCCAACGGTCGACTATTATGATGAGTACGTACACGACGAACAGTTTCAAAACGAACGTTGAAACTCGATCTATCGCCACGGACTCTGTGGCGGTCTGTAATTGAATACAATATTTTTAGTGTCCGTTACGGTTAAAATTTTCGCGTACGTTTTCAAATAAAAAATAATATTAATCCCGAGAGTGGCCGAGAAGGCCGCGCTACACCGTCAAAAATACCATCAAAATTTAAGTTAAAGAAATATTTATTTTATTTTTACATTGTCGATTATTTTTCAGGCGTGTATTTGCGTTTATAGACTATTCGCCGCGCGTCCCGTTTCGCGTTGTACCACCGTATAGTATTTTTTCAGAAAATCCCCCGCGATTTCGGCGGAATTAGTTTTAATGCGAATGGTACGTTTATTATTTTTCAACCGATCTTTTGCTGAACAAAAAAAACTCGCTTATCTATTCATTTATCGCACTCACGTTTGAAATCAATATGTTGTACGGTATCAATATGGCTATCAGAACTAACATTGCCGGATACGCGTTCACGGTGCCTTCGGCGTGATGGTCCCGCAGATCTCCGTAAAATTCCACAAAGGGCGTTAAATGAATTCTGATCCTGGAAACGAAAATAAATACTTGTACTGTTCGTATACGATTAGTGTTAGATTGCTGCACAACTCGTTTTTTGACGGGCGCTCCGCTATGTTTTCAATTCAATTAGTTCACCGCCTATCGATATTATTGCGTAAAACGCGCATAATATGATCAATTTTTACACTGCCAACTATGTGAAGGCGAAATTCGTTTACGCGGGACACGTCCGTCGTTGTTTTGCTTACTTGACGATCATCAGTCTTAGCCACGTAACGTTCCCCTTGTCGTTTATCAGTAACTTCTTGTCGACCGACCATTCTTTGCGCTCGCTTTTGTACGACCAAAGACCCAGCGTCATTAGCGTCCGTCTGAAACGCATTAATTATAATATATATACACGTATAAAAAAAAAAAAAAAAATGAAATAAGTATATAAGTTTGAGTGATGAACGTGTATATATGTATATATTCTTAAAACAATGAACGCATTTTTTAACAATTTAAAATCGTTTGATAAACGCCGTGCATATATATATACGAGGTCTGGCTATTAAATAACGAGACTGGTTACGAAAAAAGGTTTTATTATGAAAATTATTATACATTCGAATGATCTCCTTCAATATACTCCCCTCCCCTCGCCATACGTTTTTTCCATTGATCAAAGCAGTGCTGGAAGTCTTCTTTGGTGAGGGCCCTCAGGAGCTCTGCCGTTTTCTGCTTTACCACGTTTTCAAAGCAGATTTTATCTTCGGAAATAAAAAAAAGTCGCATGGTGCCAAATCAGGCGAGTACGGCGCGTGTTCGAGCTGTGGAGTGCGTTTATCGGCCAAATACCGCTTCACAGACAGTGCGTTATGGGCATTTTTTTGGGGGTTTTTTGGCACCAACTTCGCACAGACTTTTGACGTGTGTAATTCCTCGTGTAAAATTTTTCTAACCGTTTCTTTATCGGCGTTTACAGCCTCGGCAATCATCCGGATGCTCATTCGACGATCTACATGCACAATTTGGTTGATTTTTGTCACCGTTTCCGGAGTTGAAACATTGACAGGGCGACCGGAGCGCTGATCATCTTCAGTGCTCTCTCGGCCCTCACCGAAGCGCTTATACCACTCAAAAACACGCGCACGAGATAGAGAATTGTCTCCATAGGCCTCTTGCGACAATTTATAGCACTCAGTCGGAGTTTTTTTCAATTTAACGAGAAATTTGAGATTGATGCGTTGCTCCTGTTTGTCGTCACACATGGTTTTCGGCACGAGAAAAACACACGTTCGTTTCAAACCACTACTGCACAAATACTATAATAGTGACGAAAACGTCTTTTGGTACATGAATAGAGAAGATATCTAGATACCCAACGCACTAATCGTTTCTTACCCCACCCCTCTAGGGCGCCGTCTAAGCGCGCAGTCTCGTTATTTAATAGCCAGACCTTGTATATATATATAAATCCCGTCTATGAATCTTTTTCAAATTCTGAGCTTAACGAAGAATTGTAGTTGGTATTTATTAATTCTAAGCTTTTTTCGAAATTTTTCTTAGGTTTTGAGTATTTTAATAAAAAAAAAATTCCAGAACAATTTTCGAAAGTTTGTTTTTGCTTTTTCACAATTCCTCCTATAAAAACTGTGTTTGAAATTATCCACGCGTTTTTAAAACAAATAAAATAATAAAAACGTGATAAGAATGTCTGACGGTTTTGACTAATGTCGATTTTATTCATCATGAAATTAAATGTCATTTTTTTTTTATTTTATAAACAACACTTTCCTTTCCATTTGCAGGCTTGGCCACAGAAAAGTTTCTCTATTGTAAACGAGTAAAAAAACTTCTCTCTAGATATGGGTTAAAGTGTATGGTACACATTTTTACTCGCCGTACGAGTAAGCAATATCGTTAAAATCGGTTTTGAACAAAAGTTTTATTCCGTTAAAACGCGCGCTATTTATTTGTTTATGAAATTTGCAAATACATCATACTGACCTGTGCAAAAACAATATCAGCAACACAAACAGATCCGTTGGCAACCTGTTTCGGTAATTGCCGAATCCTATATGCATGGTCGGATACGAGTAGAAGTCCTTGTCGTTCGTCTGTTGAAGTTGCGCCTCTTCTTTTACCCACGGGATCTCCTTGAAAGAACATACGTACTTTGCCACGCCCGTGATCTGCAGACAAACGCAATGTAGATAGTGTACACGCGCCGGTTTACGCGTTGTATATTTTGTATACGGATAAAATTTCTACGTTATGAAAGTTTCAAAACGTTTCTAGTCTGCTCGATGAACCTATTTGACTGACCCGCTGATATAGCGCAGAATGGTCATTTTCAATTTTCGTATGCGATCATAACAAATCGGTGTTTAATACGAAAACATCGAACTTCTGCAACTTCCGAACCTGCAGTGATCCACCCTTAGCTGTGACCTACTCCGCAATGAGCTACTTTTTTTGTAAAAAAACATTTTTTGTAGCCACGATTTCTAAAAAAAAATAAGTTTGGCCGGATTGACTTGTTTTCTGTAAAATAAAGCTACACGTTTGAAGCACGTCATGCATCGCATAATTTTTATCGAAACCGGTTGAATAATTTTTGAGAAAATCAAGTTTAAAGTTATCATCGATTGGAATTTCGTATTGTAATTTTATTGATTCGACAGAGCAAAAACGGTTGAACTGATTTGATTTCCGTTTTCTGAAAAATAAATTTGTTTATTTGAAGTTTTATAATTTTTTTCGCTATCGATTGGGGGGTAGTTTTCGAGAAAATCAACTTTAACGCGTTATCGCCAATTAGTATTGTGGTGTGGTGGCGGCGGGTATGTTATCCCGTTGAGCATACTTCATTCATGTTTTCAAAAAAATAAAACCTCATATTTAAAGGTGTTCACTTGTTTTTGAATTTCGGAGTATTTTTTTTAAGATAGTTAAGTCTGAAATGTTTGTGTTGGGTCGCGAGAAATCTACCCTTAACTTGTAGGCCTAGCTGACGGAGGGGTTGAGGGTTTACCTGCATGTACGTGATCAACACGGTCCAAAACGTTTTCGATGGCCTGGGCACGGACAACTGGCCCCAAAACAGGACCAACACGACTGGCGTCATCGTGATCAGGTCGTAGTGGTGGTGCATCGCGTTGTAAAAAATCGCTAAGTAACATATCAAGTGCGTGGATGACTGAACCGCGTTCCACAGCGCCAAGAAAAACTGCACCAACCAGTGCTCGTGCTGGCTCGTGTCCGTGTTGTACTGGGTGCTGTAAGCATGTTTCTTCGTAAAACCCTGCAGAGCTAACTGTGTGGTTGTAGACTGCAGTATACTATGGGGGAGAGCAGCTGCAGTATACTGTGGCCCTAACTTCCGACCGTCGGCTGTTGTTGTTGTTATTATTGCTATTGGGAGTTGGAATAGAAGGGTTTTGAACGAATTGGGTAAAATGGCATTTTTGGAGGGACGAGCTGACTTATCCCTGACTGACGCGCTACCCCCAAAACGAAAAACCGTTGTAAATCAGGGTCGCCACGCTCGCGGAAGTTCTGGAAAACCTGGAAATATCGGGGAGTCGGTAGTTGGATCATTGAAATTCGTGGAATATCAGGGATCTTGTGAATTTGGCTGTTAAAAGTTATCAGAAAAGTAGCTTTATTTTTTGATTATATATCGATAGTGAATTAAAAATATTGTTTTTTTTTCGTGTTATAGATAAATTATATTTAAACTATGGTAAAAAATTTTCTTATCTACGTAGGTATGAAATACTTTTTCATTTTTTTTTTTTCACTATTTTGAAAAAATCATTATTTAAAAAGTTCGATTTTAGTCTAAGTATTTGAAGTTTTCAGAATTTAATTTTTATCCTAAATAAATTGTATTTAAAAGTTAATGATGAAAACAAATTTAACGTACTTTATTTTAGACATTAGTACTAAAATTAGTAGGGGGTTGGTTAAATACTTAAAAATTTGTATTTTATGAAAAAGTATGTTCTTATAAATACTAACAATTAATAACTGCAAAATGTTGATGTTTTATTTTAAACCTTATCTACGATTAATATACGATCTATATTGCAGACAAATGGCGTACATTTTTTTCTTCATCTATAACCAAAGTATATGTACATTTTTTATTTTGAGTTTAATATATAATCGCCAATGTATAAAGTACATTTTAAATTATTTGTGTTATTAAATTTTGTTAAATATGTCAAATAAAAGAGTGAAATAAAGTAAAAAAGTAAAACAGATGAATTAAAAACAGACCCATCTAGTTAAAGTATTGGAATGTCTCTGGAAATACTTAGAAAATCGTGAAATTTTCATATTTAAAATGTGTAGCAACCCTGAAAATGTAAACCGGGATCGTTGCATCGGCCGAATGTTGAGTCAATAATATTGTTGTGATAAAACAACGTGTACGTTGTAAAATCTAATACAGTTGTGTTTTGTCGATCTAAGTATTATACATGTCGAATGTTGAAAATGTTCAAAAGTTGAGTTACATATATTTGATTTTGATTAAATATTTAATTAATATTCCGATCGTTTGAAAGCATACATATACTGGAAGAAAACGAGCTGAGACGCTCTGTAAGTGTAGTTTATGATATATATTTCTAAACTGGTGACGCCAAATATGTAAATACTTTTGTACTTAACTAGTGTTACGCGAACATTTGCGTTTGCGTTAGGTAAAAGTTTTGGAAAAACTCATAATAAATAGCATCTGGTATTTTTATCGTTTAACTCACTTTGATAGGTTAATCGGATTATTCTTCGACGGCCATATCATTGTGGAACCCGTGAACTGGCCCAATTCAAAAACTTCTTTATTATTCTATAGTAATTGAAACATAACAAACATGAATATCATAACAATAGTTATATTGTTAGTTTGCGGCTCGAATTTTTCGCGTAAAACTTTTCGGTTGTAACTTATAATGCGCTCACCATTAACAATTTTTTTTCGACAAACAGCGTGTGCATGATTTTTCGGTACTCTTTGGAAAATTTGTTGATTTTTTCCGTGACGTACAGAACCACGCAAACGAAATTTTTGTACGGCCACGGGCCCGTTACTGTGTCTCCGTATTTAGTAAAACCGTGTTCGTCGTATTTTTCGACCAAATACACGTCGTCGGATATCTCTTCAAACATGTGTTCTCCGTCCAAACAAGCTGCGACATAAAAACTCTTATAATATATAGTTTGAATAATGTCGAGAATGCTTTTTGCGTGGAATCACTTAATATTTAATTAAAACTAGGTATTTAAAGGTTAGATAATAAACGCAAATTAATCGCAACGCACCCGTGAAATGGTTCTGTTGTTTTTTCGCTCGGAGCTCTTTTAGCTTCCGAAGTTTGTTCAGCTTCGTTCTGATTTTTTCCAACGATTCGATATCCGTTTGACGGCTCTCGTTTTTCTTGTGTCGGCTCCACTCGTTTATCAAACCGCCCATTTTGCTCGCCAGCGCGGCCACGGCTTTCGTGTCGTCGATCAACCGGAAGAAGTGTCCGCTCTCGAAAAATCGCCTTTGGAACAGCAACAGAGTGAACGTTATCGCGTCCCAAAACAATCCGATTTCGTCTTTTGACACGCCGCATGTTTCTGACTTGATAACGAGAATTATATGGCGGATCGTTGGGAGGGTAAAAGAAGAAAAAAACCGGCACACGATCAAAATTTACTTTGTGTTTTGCCGTCGACTTGTTCGGCACAAAACATCGCTAGAATTCGCATAAACAGACACGAGTGCCATTGTAAACAGTCCAAAATTGAGCACCCGACTACGTGCAAGAGCACTTTGAACAGCATCACCAAAATGTTATAGTTCAACACCCATTTCCATCTGTAAGCCGAATGTGACAGGGTGTCGCGCGAGCAATCAAAATGTATACAAAAATTCATATACACTTGCGCAGTTATTATAAAAAAAAAAAAAAAAAACGAGCCTAAACAAAACTGTGAAATAATCCATCGTAAATTCGGTAAAGAACAACATTTTACGTATACGAGTAATTTGAATTTTACAAAACTGCAGTTCATATTTTGACACTATAATGGTTTTAAAAACGTGTCATTAAAATAAAGCGTGTATAATAATATTAAAACCTTGTGTGCGCTAATAAACATAATCTTCGACTATATTATCGTACACGTAGTTGCACACACATTTTTAAAGTTGTGTTTCAAGTATACTCGAACAAAAATATTGTTACAGCTGTAATTTAAAATTTGATCGCTTCAATAAGTTTCGCTCACAGTTTCAATATTGTCGTCATTGGCATCAGAAAATAGTACGATCCTTTCTTGAACAACACGTGACCAGCAATCAAGTAGCCCAACGAAAACAAATTCGCGTTATTCGTGCCCGTCCATATCATACAGAACAGGATTATCCACATAGAGTTCACCGATATAAAACGCTTTATAACGTCTAAATATGATCTACCATTCGTTTAAAAAAAACGTTTTAGCATGTTTTAAGTATTATCGAACACGCTATCTCCGCAAACCTAGTGTGAGACATGTAATCCGGAAATTCTTCCTCGGTTGTCAAAATGGTTTGCTCCTGGGAACCGGTCCCGTTTTCGCCGTGTAAAACGTCGTTTCTAAACATGGTCAGCTGATGGGACACGAACAATAACAGTATAAAATCGATAGCTGTGGAAACATGTATGGTTTTTTCAGTGGCAAAAAATCGTGCGCTCGTACTTTCGATCGATTTATAATAATATCTTACCTTCTAACGGCCTTATCCACGCGCTGTAGCTCTGATCGTATATCAATATCGACAAGGTTTCCGTTATTTTGATCGTTTTCCACGGTAATTCTGTATGGGAATTAAACACCTCTGGCTTAATCGTGTTATAAGTTTGAACAAAAGTGGCGGCTATAATATATATATATATTGAGTACAGACTGCATTTAAAACTTTTATTAATTGCAGTCTCGCAAATATATACATATATATATATAATAATACTAATAGTTATTATTGGTAATAATATCGCGGTTACCGTATTCGGAGTTGAACGACGTGAACACGTGCAGCGCGTACTTGACTGCGATCACGGCGTACACGTACGCGACGAAATACGGCCACCGCTTTGAAACGGCCCGTCTGCTCTTTACCGCGAACGCAAGCACCCAGAGAGCGTAAAACAGCGCGAACACGTCCACGGACCGAGCGACGACGATCATGGCGGTGGTGAGGGTGATCTGATGATGAAGTTTTCGGGCACAATCGGGTTTATTTTATAACGCGAAAGTTTTGGAAACACCCGCATTTTAAATAAAAATTATTTCAAACCCAAGGAAGGGGAGGAAGGAAGGAGAACCATAAGAACTCTGGCAAATTAACGCAGGTTGTGTTCGTCACTTGTCACTCGCTCTTCTAAGAAGATTCGCACACTTTTTGTCTCTATTCCTCCAAAAAAAAAAAAAAAAAAACAGTCACTTTCACTCTGCGCTTTAGCCAGTAACAATTAAAATATCCTTAATCGTTTGTTTTAATATTGTGTTCTCAAATTTGATGTTTTTTAATATAAATATTCTCTAGTTTTACTTACCATCGTAAATAAATAATTATTTTTTGTAAAGTAGTGTAAATCGGATAAGTGTACCCCGTAGTAAACGCTGTTATAAATTTTACAGAAAAAAAAAAAACATAAAATTCGGTTTAAAAGTAGTACGCACAACACCTACTTTGATTTGAGTTTATATAGATATTTCGATTTCGATAACATTTTTTTTAAGTCAAAAATCAAATTTAGTGGCGTTAAAAAAAAAAAAAAAAAAAAATAGAAGGATAAAAGTCGAATTATTTTATTGACGTTTAACATTTTGGGGGACGAATCGTAATTTCCTGGGGTCCCCGCGTGCGTCTCGTCGTCCGAAGAGTGCCGCGATATTTAGCCAAAGTACGCCTAAAAGATAATCTCTCCGTCCGTGTAAACAATTTTAAATTTTTAATCACACCTTCGTTGTTTTGTTTGCGTTCCATCGTGTTTCGAAATCCGACCATTCTTTTTTACTTGCACATAACCCTGTATCGTTTCCAGACTTTTCGAACAGAGGAATACCTCCTATTCGCACGAGACAATGATTGTAAATTATAATTTATAATAATACCTCCAGGCCGAAGAGGGAAAATCCGTCGTTCGCCATGTACATGAGGAATTCCGGAATCCCGTTGTTCATGTCGGCGTAAGCGACGCTCGAAAAAATCACCGTCGTCAGCTTTTGAGGGTAATATTTGAATTTCAAATAGACCGCGTTCACTTTTTTCAAAACGATAACCATCAGCATCACTATTTAAACGAGGGACAGAAAAATCGAGCACGCTCGGTATAAACCGTATTATATATATATATATATTATAACAATATACAATATTGGTGTCAAAGTTCTCGAAGAGAAAGGAGTACATACGTTTTAGAAACCCCTCGTCGTTATTTTGTGTAGAGTTTTCTATGGAAAATTGTTTTTCGACCGCAAAAAATCGTTAATTTAGAATAGGTGGGCCATATACTCACACAAATCGTACGATAAAAAGTCGAACAGTGCCGCGTTTGTGTCGAATTTTTTTAGACCGATCAGTTCCACGACGTTGAATCTGTAAACGCCGAACTCGTCTTGTGCGGCGGCGAACCCGCTCGACGCGTAGCTCGTTTGGTTTTTCGGGGCGGTTTCGCGGTCTAGCTGCGAACGATCGATGATTATATTCATTATACGTGAACATGATATATATATATATGCAGTGTGATAACCGTTTTTGAAAGAGTTATAAGTAAAAAAAAAAAACTCAAGTGGTTACAGAAAATTGGCTTTTTTTCGATTTTACTCCGTCACCAATCCCGGTGTAATAAAGTCTCTTCCGTAATCGCCGGTCGCAGTTCCAAAATCACGGTCCGCACGTGCATTTTCAGCTTTCATACGAGCTTATATACTTTTATTTCTTATACACGAACAGTACCGTACGAATACGTTTTATTTTTTTTTTGCAAAATTATCAATTCTATTTTTTTTTTTTTTTCTCAAAAACATCCTATTTTCTTACACTGTGGCGTTGTACGCCTATCGTCCGTTTAAACGTGTATTGTTATTATTATATAATATATACTTGTAACTGAAACGTCCAACTGTCATGATTGAAGCATGAAAACTGATACCCGAACGTGAATAATATGTACAAAGCGACGTACAAAAACATAAATCTCTCCACGCATCGGTTGTAGCCGAGCAGCATCCACGGAAGCAGTATCATCAACAACCCTAAGCTCAACAAACAAGGCTAAAAAAAAAAAAAAACATCAACTTGTCGATTATTAGCAATTAAGGTTTTTGGTAAAAATTAAAAAAAAATGTGGGAAAGTAAGTGGTAGTACGCTATATAAGTCGAAGGAGAATAGCTTGGTTCGGGATTCAGCGACTTTGCTCTGCAGGGCCGGGGGGACTCTATGGTTTGGATTTTGAATTAAATCTGTAAGCAATATTGGATTGTTTACGAGAATTACGATTTGGAGCTATTGTGAGCTGAGCGGGGCAATAGTATCATACTCGACAAGTTCTAAACTTTTTGGTGTTTGGCTCGAATTTATTTTTGTTTTTTAACGATTTTAAATTTATCCATTCCAATAACGTGTGGAGTCTTTCGAATTTGTTTTTGAATCGTAACTCAAAATAATGTAAGAACAATTTCAAACATTACACGTTTTAATCGGTGCCTATTTTTTACTTTTAAACGAAAAAGTGATCTCGGAAAAAATATATATGTATATTTTCAGGTCGTTTGGCAAACGACTTTCCGTTTTTCGATCACGTTACTCCTTCGAAATAAACGTAAAAAACGCTTTGAACAAAATACCATCTTGGTCCACATCATCTCTTATATCTTTTTTGTGGCGCGACTACTTTAACGGTTGGACCTGCAATATTCTTCCTTCTACTCTCTATAGAAACGATCGCAGACAAAAAAACCTGTTCTTGTTATTGCGCATAAAGTCCAAACGGTTCTGATCAAGATTGTTGTATACGTGTCACTTACCTTGGACATGATCGTTAACGCTACCATCGTTACTTCTAACTTGTCGAAATGGGCGTTTAAAACTTTTTTTGCGATGTGGCGAACCCTCGAACACCACGTTACTTGTTCGTAGTCCTTCGCGTACATCTCGTCCGTCTCTTCCGCGTTGCCAAAAAAATACGCCCGTCTGTCGATTTCCAGGGTGTTCATGAAATGTTCGTGAAAGTATTGAAAGTACACGATGATCGCTATCGATATGACCGCCAGCGCGGTGATTTTCATTTTTCCCGTTTCTTCTAGACCGATGTTGCGTCTCCTTAAGCAGTTTGTTTTTTTTTAATATTAAAAAAAAAAAAAATATACTTATCTCGATCTAACTTCTTGTTAGATACTCACATGTTTTCCGAGATGTACAAATTTTTCGCTATATTTTTCGCAAAGTCGTATAGATGGAAAACGTACGTCAGGGTGATCACGACTATAGAGTACAGTATGACGACCGCCCAATACAGGTTAACGGTTTTCCTCCAAAGGTCAAAGGATACCTGTCGCACGGTCGTATTAAGCGCGAGTCGGCGGAAGTCGTAGTAACAGTTTACGTAATATAGTAGAACAGAATGGAGAAAAAAAAAATTGTTTAAACGATATTGTCGAAATCGTGGGCAATAATGGGTTAAATTATCAAACATGTGTGTTATAGTAGCTTGAAAAATCGGACGAGTGGAGGAGAGTAAGTAACAAGATATAATAACGAACGAATAATACGCGTAATAGCAGCGTACTGATGTCGCTTCTATAGCGGACGGTAAGATGTGGGGGAAAACGGACCGAGATGGTTTTGACACGTGGTGAGGAGAAAAGGAAGCGAAGCAGTGTAAAAAAAAAGTCACGAAAATTAACGTTGAAGGAAGGAAAGAGGTAGAGGAATTCACCACCACCACCACCACCACCACCAAAGAAGAGATGGATTAAAACGATTGAAAGAGATATACGAGGGTCGTGTTGTGATACGTGTGTGTATAAATAAAGAAGGAGTTGTTGAATGATATCGTGATGATAATAAGCGGAGGGACAGGACGAGGTGTAAGAGTCGGGAGAAAAGCGAGAAAAAGACGAATAGAAGAGAGTCACTTGAAAAATCAGCATAAACAGCAGCGCCAAAGCGACGTAGCCGATCCGGATCAAATTGATTTTTTCGTAAGCGAAAAACCCGTACGCGAGCATGGCCAAAATGAGAGCGGCGGTCCATCCGTGCGACATGTACATTTTGTACTTGGCCGTCCACAGGCTGGGTCCCACGTCGGTCAGTTCCGACTGCCGTTTCTCCAACTGTTTGAGCGCGATCCATAGCGACGTCGTGAATAGAGTCTAATAAGAGTGGAAAATTGTTTTCACAAAAACTCGTGTCGCGCAACAGTGTTGTTCCCTATTCTTCCACCCAAAAATTATACTGGCGACCTCGAATTTTTACGGGCCGGTCCGGTGGGGACAGGAACATTTTACGAACACCGTGTTAATAATTGTGTAATAGGCGGGTACGAAACAGCATTTTTTATCTTGAACGTTAATTAAACTACATTTTTTAAGTATATTAGTGAATCCTGTACGTTTTGCAGGGTGTTTACGAGTCATTATTTCGATCGGTCTTTAAAAAATATCTTAATAGAAGTTTCTAGACGACGAAAAACCGATAAATGATACATATTGTGTATAGTGAACGAACGTTCTGTACCTATTTCGCCTCCCAATCAAAAAGGAATCCCCCCATTATAACGTAACGACCGCACCGCGCGCCCCCTGACTCGCCTTGATCACTATGGTCGTGGGAAAGTCGTCCAGCACGTCTGGGCTCCACCGCGTCGAGTCCGAATTGTATATCATCTTGAGCGCGTCCACCCCCAACACTGTGTACGCGTACTCGACGTACAGCAAAAAAACGGCACCGATCAGAATCACCACGAGATTACGGCGAGTGTTCAGATAAATCCAAGAGACGGTGGCCCACAGCAGCATGGCCAACGTGAACCATCCGTGATACGTGATGCTCCAAATCTGAAATGAAACGGAACGAAAAGAAACGCGATGAGAAACAGAAAAAAACTCAGTTGATGAGGTCGCGTGAGGAGTATAGGTGGGTATGTAGTTTGAGACGTAGCCAACACACTTCGGGTCGGAAGTCTTGATTCAAGCGTGGTGGTGTTGTTTGATTTATAGTTATATAGCTCTACTATACACCTACGTTCCGGTACATTTTTCGAGTATTTCAAAGTTCTACGCTTGGCTTGAAATTTTCGTAATCGCTTTTATCATCAAACCTGTGTGTGTGTCTTATTATGCCATTATTTTAAATAGTGTATAATAAAGGACTGTTCCGATCGTTATTTCGGATGGTGAGAAACTAAATAAATCGATATGTCAAAAACACGTTTGCGGGTAGTTTCTCTGCTTGAACTTTTTCAATTTTGAACTTTCGACTATTTCGAGACCCCTAAAAGTACCGGCTCAGTCCATAGACCACCTCCGTATCGTCGTATCGTGTTGTGGTGATACAAATTTTTTTCCAAAAAAAAAAGTCACAGTCAAGTCACACAGATTTTTTCCGATTTTCTAATTTTAAACGGCTGAAAAAAAACAATCTCTGTAGGTGATACTGTGCAATTTTTGAAATTTTCCAGTCACATAAGACTATGTGTATGTATATGTCAGCCACCTTGTACAAAGAAATCTCGAAGCTTTTAATTATTAAAAAAAAAAATGTAAATTTAGTTCGAAAACGGTTAGAATCTTTTGAAATTGACAACACCGAACCTTCTTCTTACCCGTATAAACAATGTGGTTAGGTTTCCGGTCTTAGAAATCACTGTTACGGAAGTTATGGCCAAATAGATTTTGTCAGAACGTATCGACCGTTAAGTTGTATCTCTTGGCGCGTGTCACAGACCAAAAAAAAAAAAAAAAACACGTCTTTGTAAAATCAATAGCTTCCTCCCTATAACGCTGCTGAGAATCTTAAAAAAATGCGATTAATCATGGAGAAAACGACCGTTTTCGAAAGCGTAAACGTAGTTTTGAACCTCGTGCAGTGGCGGTGGATTTCGTATACTGCAGTTACGTTCGCGTGTAGAGGAATAAATTCTTAGCCGTATGAATTATGAAGTGTACGATAAAAAAAAAAAAAGGAATCGACTTCATTTGTGTCGTTTGCAGGTATAAATGGCGTGTCTCGCCGGGATTCGAGGAAAACGCCATTATCCTCGGGCTGTCCGCACGAGAACGTCGATTTTTTTTTATTGGCGACATACTTAAACATACGGGGGCGTGGTAGAAACCTCCCCGTGGTGCCCCTGGAAACGGCGAGTTCGCGTAATGTGTCCGTCCGCCGGTCTGTGTAAACGCATCATATCATCGTACATAGTACGATATCGACGCGACGGCATTAAACATTGCGCGACGCTCGCTGGCCGATTCTACCGAAAATCCCCGTCGTCGACTCACCAGTATGACGATCTTGAACCCGACCGTCTTGACGGCGGCCAGAATAAAATTTTCCAGCTTAAACTCGCCGGACGTGGACGATTCGGTCGACTTGACGCCGCCGACTTTGATCGCCGACGGGATCTTGGTGATCTGAAGAAAAAAAAAGCCGCGTTAAAAACGTCAAAAACGGAAAAACAACTGCTGCTGCTGCTGCTGCTGCTGCGTACCGCGTTCGAGCAGTTCCACAGCAGAAAGTGTTGCGCGACCAACAGGATCGGCAGCGCGAACTGGTGTCCGCGACTGTGCGGCAACAGGTCTTCTTCCGTTTCGCACGGCGTCGAATAGTCGCGGAAAGCGATCAACCCGATCTGTCTGCGGAAAACACTTTCCTCGTGGGTCTTTCTTTTTTTATACACGGCAGCGGTTTTGGAATTTCGACCGTCCGGCCGAAATCCCGTCGGAAATACAGGTACGCAATAATATGCGTACATATGTATTTTTTTTTTCTACCTAACACCACGTCGCGTGTAAAATACGCGTTTTTAAAACCGGCGATAAAAATATTATTAAAAACTGATTTTAGCGCGGGGTCCACCACCACCAACCACCGAGCGCGTCCGTCGCCACCGACTCTCACTTAGCCAAGTCCGCGTCCACGCGCCCCTGCAGACAGCTCCGGGCCCACTCGATCTGGTACGCGGCCAGCGCGCACAGGTGGACGCACGTGTACGCGCACACGGCGCGAAACAGGCGGGCCGCAACGGCGTCCGTCAGCCACGCGGACAGCACGGAGACGGTGGCCGCGGCCACGAAGAGCGCGTAGTACGCGGAACAGGCGAGCGACGGTGCAATCGTGCCGCACAGGCCGACGGTGATCAGGCACGAGTGTTTGGCGGCCTTGCTGGACAGCTGGCCGTCCGCGAACCGCCGCGGGCTCTGTTCGGCGCGCGATAGGCGCACGGCCGCGGTGAACACGACCGCCAGCAAGGCGTCCAGACAGGCGTCCAGCGGGTCGCCGACCAGCCCCAGCGACCGGAACCGCCGTCCAATCGCGTCGCCTGCGGGTTAACAATAGGTCAGTAGTAGTAATGTATTTCAGAACCTGAGCGTGACGTGTTTTTTATTTTTGTTTTTTTTCATAAATACGAGGAGGGTTCGTTTACGGATTTGATAATTTATACATATATAGAGAGGTTTGAGTGTTCGAAATTGAAAAAGTAACAAAAAATAATTTTGGGACAACGGTAAAAATTACGGCAAACGCGTTTTTGGCGCATAATCGGCGGCTACTCGGAATAACGGTATTTAAACGAGCTGAAACGTTGACAAAAGGTTGTATATGATACGACGAACTACAAGAGATTTCGGGAATTTGTTCAGTTTTTCATTTCTTTTTTTACCTAAATTTTGTTGGATAACAATTTTCCAGAAAAATTTTTGAAAACCTAACGGTATTATTAGCTTGTCGCCAACGTGATTATGATCCATTACATTGAAAATTCATCTGTTGCTTAAAAATGTCGAAAATCGTTTGTAGTCTACGTAACGGAAAACAGCGACCCGCCCGTCAAAGTGGCTACTTTTTTTTAAATCACCCACGGCCACCTAGAAATTTCCGGCTTTTTTTTATTTATTTTTTTAATTAAAATATTTTATAGTTTCTCGTGATCGCGGAGACGCTTACAGCGGTCGAAAATGTGCCGCTGCCGAGGCATCGCGTAGAACACCACCACGCATGCAGACTTCAGAGCAAACACGATACAGATCGCGTAGAACGCCGCCCGAACGAAGCCGACGGAAGCTGTAAGGAAAATGGTTAAACACGGCAGTCAGTTCTAATCAATTTAATTTGATTGATTTTGATTTCTGTGTGTATGAAAGGCATTTTTTCGTATATAACTCTTAATAGTTTATGGTAGTGTCTATATTATAATATTCGTTTGTATAGTATTGTATAAACTTTTCGAGCGCAAACTTAAAAATAAAATCGAAAAAGGTAACGTTTTCGCCTCTCTTTAGACAATACTTAGCTGACCGTTTATTGTTTGAAGTGTTTGGGTATCAAAGCAAAACGTTGAAATGTCCGTGCGATACCGCGTTATAAAAATATTTTAAAATAACCCGTTAAGTGTTTAGAAAATCTGAGATACGCGTATTGTCTGTGGGGGTAAATGGCAAAAACGTTTAAAGTCTTATTTTTTGTACTCACCGTTTGAACTTCGTGATTTTGTCGTTTGGAATAGTGGAATACATAGAAGTACAACTAAATGGACCATTGATAGAACATTTTGTCTGACGCATACGCCTGTTATTAAAACAAATTATTGTTTTGTACTGTTTTGATAAACACTGTAGCGTAAACAGCCTAATAGCCGGTTTTATGAGAAATATAGTTGATAGGTAGACCTACTCGTTCAACGAACAAAATAACACATAAACAGAAGAAGGAAAAATGAGGTCACAAACACGGAGATGCGCGTATTCCTCGTGTATTATTGAAAGAACAAAACAAACTGCCGACCAAAGGCATCCTATGTACGGTGGTTATTTAGAAGGAGACTTAAATCATGAAGAAGTTATATTGCTTAAACAAACGTGATCCAGGACCCTTCCGCCGACCAGATCCGATTATTACGTATAAATGGCGAGAAGAACTACGGGGCACCTGTCCCGCCTGAACGATTACCTACTACCCCCAGGCGGAAACCAACCATAGCCCATATGGAAAACGATAAATAGGCCAAGACGAGAGTCAACGTGGTGAAATGAGGAGGATACCAAGAAGGACCTGGACACTTGTGAACGCGGCGAGAGGCGATCCGATGAACACCCAATAATAAAATGATGTACCCTCGCCCCGCCAGGATGCACGATTGACGACTATTGGCGCTTGCCAATGAAAACGCAATATCAATAGCCGCCACCCACTGGCCGAAGCAAAATATTTAGCACTTTTATATTTTAATGCGATTAGTATTTTTTAAGTGCAGCAGCGCATCGTGGACGATAAGAAGAAGAAGGAAAAGTTTTGACCGATAACAATGGACTTTTTAGGTAATGTTGTTACATAATAGAATACAATGCATACTGATTAAAGATACGAGACACGCTGTATTATGTACTCACTTAAAAGTAAACACGTCGAAAGAATAGTGTTGCAAATAAACATCGATGCTGTTTGTCTCGTCATTCTGAATGTACATAATATTTTGACGATATCGATTAATATCAAAAATATCAAAAAGACTCTGTGAGTTGCACGATAAACATGTTCAACAACGTTTACATTCGAATAATATCTTGTTTGTTTATCTTTTTAACCAGTAGAGTTCCATGGAAACAGCACGGTACATCAATTCGCATTATCCGAGTTCTGAATAGGTATCGATAGTAGTAATAACAGCGCGAGAGTGCGGGTCGCCACGATTTTGTGTTGCGATTTCCGGTAAAATCGTTTTATGCCATTATTTTCGAAAATGTTACTGATAGGTTTTTTGCTTTCGGGTTAGTTTTGATTTAGTAAGTGGTTAAATTTTGAAATGTTATAAGTGTTGTGGCATCTGAAAAATCTGGATAAGTCTAGGAATTTCATAAGTTTTTGAAACTTTTGAAATATACTAAGACGTGCGATCCAAAACAAACGCCGCGGTCTTCTGTCCACTGGCGTCGTTCTCCTGCACGACAACGCTCGTCCTCACGCTGCACCGAAAACCAAGGACCTTTTGGACACGTTTAAATGGGACGTTTTTGCGCATCCTCCATACAGCCCAGACTTGGCTCCGAGCGACTATCACCTCTTCATGCACATGAAGAAATGGCTTGGCTCACAGCGATTTGACGATGATGAGGAGCTTAAAGATGCGGTCACGGGATGGCTCAAGACACAGGCGGGAGATTTTTTTGCAGAGGGGATTTCAAAGTTAGTTCGTAGGTATGATAAGTGTTCAAATGTCTATGGAAACTATGATGAAAAGTAGGGGAAAGACGTAGATTTAAGATGTATATAATAATAATTTTGTTTCTATTTCTGTGTTTTATTTATAGAAAACCGGAGGTTACTTTCTGAACAGCCCTCGTATTTTATCCATAGTTGCCAGTGGGGTTTGTTGATTTTGAACAAAATTGATCTTTAATTTGTTTAAGATACGTCTCATTTTGAGTGGCTTGAAACAAATTGCCCATTGTGCAAGAGGCCATATCTTTCATTGCGTTAATGTGGCAATTAAAAGTAAATACTAGTTAAATTATAAAACCTGTGTTATTAATTAGTAATACAAGCACAGAACTTACCTTTTACAATGAGCGGCTGATTCGAACCTACTCATATTATTTGATGTATGCGGAGGGGATAAAAACTCTACCTCTGCGTATTATCAAATAGTATGAAAAAGGACGAATCCACCTTTAATTTAGATAGGTTATTGCGAGTTACATCATTTTGACGAGAAGTACAATAAGCTTTCCTAGAATGTTTTTATATGGACTACCGACTGTGGATTGTATTAACCTAATGAAACAATTACCTCATAGGTGAATTCTGCAGAAGTTTAAAATTCAAAAATTAATTTTTAAATGTGATTAGTTTTTTTGTTGAGAGTATTGATATAACTATGGTTATTTAAAATGCCTTTGACAAATAGTATTTTCAATTAAATTTTGACTATTTCAAAAGTTAAATTCTGCAACAGTGTAGGTAAATGACCTGGATTTGATAAGTTTTTATACTTATCGGTTTGGATAAAATAATGAATATATAAAATGAATGAATGAAATAAAATCGTTTTATGCCATTATTTTCGAAAATGTTTATTACATTTTCTTTACATTTGTTTAAGATACGTCTCATTTTGAGTGGCTTGAAACAAATTGCCCATTGTGCAAGAGGCCATATCTTTCATTGCGTTAATGTGGCAATTAAAAGTAAATACTAGTTAAATTATAAAACCTGTGTTATTAATTAGTAATACAAGCACAAAACTTACCTTTTACAATGAGCGGCTGATTAATAAACAAAAACCTGGTAAAGGTGGGTGTTGTGGGTTCGAACCTACTCATATTATTTGATGTATGCGGAGGAGATACAAACTCTACCTCTGCGTATTATCAAATAGTATGAAAAAGGACGAATCCACCTTTAATTTAGATTGGTTATTGCGAGTTACATCATTTTGACGAGAAGTACAATAAGCTGTCCTAGAATGTTTTTATATGGACTACCGACTGTGGATTGTATAAACCTAATGAAACAATTACCTCATAGGTGAATTCTGCAGAAGCTTAAAATTCAAAAATTAATTTTTAAATGTGATTGGTTTTTTTGTTGAGAGTATTGATATAACTATGGTTATTTAAAATGCCTTTGACAAATAGTATTTTCAATTAAATTTTGACTATTTCAAAAGTTAAATTATGCAACAGTGTAGGTAAATGACCTGGATTTGATAAGTTTTTATACTTATCGGTTTGGAGGGGCAATCATAATGACATAATATTATTTTTTGATAGGAATTTTTAATTTCTTTAATATCTCTGAATGTTTTTGGTG
>CM029365.1:11916720-11937564 GCA_017140985.1 Hormaphis cornu | reverse complement strand
GTTCTTTTTCATACTCTTATTTTAATTTTTATCGATTAGACAATTACCGAATAGTGACTAAAGAAAAATTGTATAAATTAAAAACAAACAAAATTGAAATAAAAATCAACATTTTTTTCTGAAGACGCACGATGTGTGATCCAACAAAGAACATGCCATTAGTTTAAATCCGTTTTCATCACTTATTGTTTTTTGGATGGATGACGGAACCGGTCGTACTGATAAATTACCTTAAAAGTATTTAGAAACATAAACCAATGACGATTAAGAGTTTTGAATGAAATTTATTTGACGACTCTAAGAACAGCAGAAGCATTATAAACTTTTTACCTTGAATCGATACATAACATTGTTATTAATGTAGGGAAAAAACGTTAACTATTTGTTTGGCTAGCTAACTTGTTGCCACTAAATACATTTCGGTACAGACTCCCTTAAAATTCTATACACAAATAACATAATAATATTACATACTAATTATACCCAGTTTGTGTTCAAAGCTTTTGAAAAATGTATTATACGCAGGTACATATTGGCTTGCCATCATTTGTTTACATCGAGCAGTAAGTAAAACCTAAATAAGTAATTATGCTCGTATTTGAACAGAAAACTTATGCAAATTGTTTGGCATCTAGTTTCTATGTTTCTCAAAAAAATAACGTCTTTCTTTTTAAAAGGTTGTAAAATATGAATAATAATACGTATAATAAAGGTATATATATATTTTTAATAGGGGTGCTCAATCGACAACAGTAGGACTTGAATTGAAAAATAAAATTGTTTACAAATATTTTTGCTATTAATTTGATTTCAAGAATAATATTTTATTAAAAACACTTAAAACCCCAAAAAAATTTGCAAGAAATGAAAACAATTTCAATAACACTCACATACTAAGCATCATAAAAGTGTATGTATAATAATTTTTCAATAAATATAGATTTTAAAAGTAGTTTTGTGCTGTACTCGAAATGAATGAGTGGTAAACGTTTATAAATTGTTAGCTATATGCCGCCGATTTGTTTCACCGGTGCACACACTAGGTGCTTATTAGTAACAAGCGTTTATGCAGATAAAAAAATAATTTTTAAAACGCGTGTCGAGCAAAAATATGTTGTTGACACTTAGTCCAGTAGGAACGAGCGAAAGGTAATATGTAATAAAAACGTCGATATGTAACACAAATTTCTTATAATTCGTAATGAAATAACAATTTGAAATATGTATATAGTTTTGAAAAGGCAGCTACAGTCTACGCCTAGTAAGCTCGAGTATATAGGCATTTTTATCGGTTAATTTGTATTCGGTACGTTTGTTTTTTACGTACCTATTATAAACCGATGAACACAAATTTCGGCGCTCTTATATTAAAATATATTCAATAACGTACACAACAGTGGGGGCAAAAAAAAAAACTACAAACAATGGCAATAAAAAAAAAACAAAAATTGGATAGGTACTATCTATTAAAATGAGTTGGGAGAAATATTAACTATTCAATCGTCAGCTGTTAAAACAGGCAGTAAAAATCCGAAATAATGTGCGACGAATCGACTTTTTACGGTCGAAAAAAATCGAATTTGATATTACCCCCGAAAAAAAAAAAAAAAGTGTACGGACTGATGGTCGGAGCATTTTTTTGAACGTTGAAAACAGAGAAATCGATAAAAAGCCGGCCTATGAAATAATGAATTGAGAGGCGACATTTGTTCACGAGAGTACGTATATGTATTTCGCGCGACACTACGAAACTACGGGTCAACCGCGTCCGAATCGTGTCGAGTTTTTCGCGTTCCCGAGTCGTCGTTGCGCCTGAGCATTTTTCTGCTCACGCCCCGCGTCTTGTCGAAATCGATGACGGTGTACCCGCCGCCTCCGTTGGCCTCGTAATCGGCACATACGGCTTTTTTTTTCCCCGGAGACTTTGACGCGGGGACGAACTCCAGTTTCGTGTAAGTGACGTGGTACTCGGCGGGTGCCGGAGGCGCGCGGAGTGTCATATAGTCGTCGAAACGGTCGTCCGCCTCCGCCTCCACCTCCGCGACGTTCTTCGTCTCACTGTCGCCGCGGTTGTTTTCGTCGGCGTTTTCGTCGTTTGATGACGACGACGTGCTATTGGCGGCGGCGCTATCGGTCTGAAGAAAAAAAAACACGCCGTGTTATTAACAAATAAAAAAAAACCGGTATCGGCGAAAACGCACATCGATCCGAATTTCTTTTTTAACGCGTTTTTTAAAAACACCATCCTATACAGCTAACCGACCCCCGAAAAGTCGCGACGACGGTTTATCGTCGATTTCCAAGTACGCGCGAAAATGTTTTCGATCGCGGTTTTCCACCACGTACGAGCGGCGCGCCGCACAAGCCGATATTACGTAGATTTACTACGCCGTCCAAGGCCGTCCGCAGGAATTTCTTCGGGGAGGGGGAAATATTTTTTAATTTAAAAAACGTCGCGTTTTTTTTTTTTTAATAAAACCGACCCCGAAACAGGGGCGAGTTCTCCAAACACTTACTCACTTACCCTACCACCCGCGGACGCCGCCCTCGGCGATCAGTTTCCGCGCACGAATTTCGTGAAAAACTCGGACAGCGAAAAAACAAAAAAAAGCTATTCACAGCACGTAGACTACGGAGCGACTTTTGCGAGGCGTGTAAAAATATCACGCGCAAACTTCCGGACGACCGAGCGGCGGCGGCGGTTTATTTTGCTGTCCGAGGACGACGTTCGTCTCGCAACACGACGATGAAAATATACCATATATATTAATTTACCTTCAGCGTTGCTTGCTGCACGTCGTCGAAAAAACATTTCGCCTGTTTGCATTGAAACGCGAACACGCCGTCGCCGGTCGGAGAACCGTGTCCAGTTTCGATGCAAAACATCCCGCGCTCGTATCCGTACCGCCGAACCGTGGTCAGCGGCCAAACCACCGGCGATTTGCATTTTTTATCGCGTTTTCCGCGCAAAATCAACTTTCCGTCCGCGATTTCAATTTTACCGCTAAACAGCGTTTTGCCGTCGTCGTTGACGTTTTTCACCTGCGCGCGCGGAAAACAAAGTACAATATTGTAGGCGAAATACACACACACACAAGTTACCACCACCGTTGCACGCGGACAGTGGCGGATCTATAGGATCTCGACGACGAGGTCCAAAAAATTTCTGCCTAACCATAACCTCGTTTTCTGACAGAATTTCAAAATTCGGGTCCAATCGGGACCGGACCCTCCTGGGGGGTGGGTCCGGACCCGAAGACCCCCCCCTCGTGGATCCGCCATTGCACGCGGACAACTCTGTCGGCTCCGTAATCGAAAAAATGTACGCAAAAAATATATATACACAAAGGGCGGTAAAATCTCTTCCTTTTTTTTTTTTTTTTGCGGGGCAGTACAGTTTTCGCGACTTTATAGAAACGCCGAGCTCGTCGACCGCGCGAACCACAAATGCCTTTGTTTATGCAGAAAAAAACGTTTTGACGTTCGTTTTTATTCAGAGCGAAACGTGTGTAAAATCCAACCGTAGTATTCAAAACATATACTTACGTGCGGCCGATCGTGCGACGCAGTTCGGGGGGAAGAATCGCGGTAAAAAAAAAACGTCGTCAGCGCTCGAAACGTGGTGGTGTAAAAAAACAATTATGTCACAATAACGATTATGAGGTTACCTACGCATTTTTTTAACGATACGGAGATTATTATAATAACGGAAATGTTTTTTTTTTTTCGGTGGTACGGATGAAAAGTGTTTTTTGGTATCAAATTTTCAAAATAGTCGACCGGTATTATATAGAGTTGTGTTACAACCCTGCCAGTGCAAATCGGTTCTCGAGGAGGGCACTTTACTACGCGTACACAATCAAAAAATGCGTAATAATGCGCTTACGGAGTACACCATTCGCTTTTCTTTGCCGTCGTTTTTTTCGCGTTTCTCCGTCGACCGACGACGACGAGTACTCGGCGCGCAACCCATTGCTGCTCTGCTCGGTCGACGACGGTTTTTTTTTTGTCTGCTGGGGAAAAAAACAAAAAATATACAAAAAAAATTTGAAACAACAAACAAAAAAAAACAACGGAACCTTCCGGAAAGCAACTGGTTTTTTGTTTTTTTCTACACTTATAGTGCTGCTTTCGACACGCACGATATATATTATCGAAACGAGATGCGCGCGCGTCCGTCAACGATCGCGTCCCGCGGTCGAATGCAACGATAACGCGACACGCGGACGACGGACGCGCCAAAAGTTGCCGTATTATTACGATTATCAAAAAAAAAAAAAAAGGAGAGAAAATAAAATTCCAACAAACGTCCGACGATGATGATATAAAACGTTATAATACATTACATATTATAATTCAACGAGCGCGTGTTCTTATCGCCGCACCGTTCGTCGTCGCCGCCGCCGCCGCCGTCGTCGTCGGGGGGACCGTCCGCGGGATCGGTACCACTACTGCGGCGGCGCGTGTCCGTCGCGTTCATCGATTATTATTATTATTGTTGTTGTTATTACTTACGTGTTTTACCGCCGGAAAAAAAAAAAAACCCGATTGTAATCGTTTTTATCGCGATCGTCGCTACGTTTCGAAACGAGGATAACGCGGCGAGAGCAACGCGGACCGATCGAAACACAACGGCGGCGATTGATTCGTTTTTGATGAATATTATTGTAAATTACAATTATTTTGTCGTCGTCGGAACACACAACGTTGTCGATGCACGCGAAAGACCCCGTGTACTCGCGGCGAAACGATAGAAATAGAAATATTCACGAAAGTTCGTTGATGTTCTGCCGCTAATTTATAAATTAGGACGCGCGCGCGATTCGATACAGTGCTCGGAGATTAATAGATTTCGAACGAAATGTACACGGTGTACGTGGTTCCAGACCACGTCAAGGGACGGGAAATTCGAAATATTTTGTAAAAATCCAAACACACCCGGCTAGGAAAACCGTACAATAATTACGAAGTTTGTTCTCGTTTTTTTTTTTTTTGTCGTTTGTTTCGACTTGGCCGAAACGAAGGGGTTTCACGCACGTAGAGAATACAACATACAACATTCTCGAATGAATCCTAAAATTTCCTTTTAAAAACTGTCGGAATGTGCCGTCATTTGTTGTCGGATGCTTATCTTATGCTTTTCTTTCCTCGCGCAGTAGGTTCTCGCAATTATTACAACGATTTATGGCAAATCCTGTATGACTTTTCATCGCTCCGAGGAGTTACACAGATGTACGTTGAATTTTTTACGGGATTTATTCCGGTGTGTGTGTTGCACGCGATTTTCTATACCGATTGGTGTGGACGCGCGATAAGAATATTCGGAAAAAAGAGTTCGCTTTCGTCTTGAACCGCGCAGGGATGATATCGGATTTTGAAATAAAATTGAAAAAAAACTCCTCGAGATAACTAAATTCCAAATGTTCCATAAGTATATGTATTGTACACTGCAGTTTGTTTTCCAAAAAAAAAAAAAAAAAATACTTTTCAAAACTTTTGATGAAAACAAATTGGCTCTTTATCGCGCAAAATCAGATTTACTCTTATAGGTGAATTTCATAACGATACATTTTAAATATTGATGGCCGAAGAATAAAATACAGATTTTTTTTTTTTTTCAATTAAATCGTAAGCCAATTAAATAAAACCTACATTTTATATTGAATTCCATCTCAACGTTTAATATCTCATTCAAAGTTTTAGAATACAAAAACCGAATAATTATGTATATTTAACGGTGCGGGACAAAAATGACGCGGGACGTTTTCGTCGTTTTTTTCAAACTATCACGAGTGCACCAATATTTTTTTAATTGTACCTTCTCAATGGAAGAATGAAAAAATTTTATTTTTTTTATTTTATTAAACGTCGAACTTGTATAAGTGCGGATAAGTTCGAAAATGCGGGCATGTCGTTTTCATAACTTGGCGACAAAATCAATATCAATTTTTATTTTTTCGTTGCATAGGTGCAATCAATGCAGCAATCGGTATAGATGGAAAACGTCTAAATTATTCCTTTAATTTGCGCGTGAAACGTGGACACAGAAACAATTTCCCAATTTTCGGCCTTTAAACCAAACGGTTTTCAATTACAACTTTGGTACACGGTATTATATAGGTTCAACGTGTTAATGAAGATATAATAGGTATTTTAATTTTGATAAAACCGTTATTTTCGAGTAATTCTGGTTATTTTCGTTTGTTCAAACACTGTACATTTTTAAATAATTCACGCGTAGTCAAAGAAAACGTTGTAATAACTATTGCCAATACGTATATAAATGTATAACCGCAACAATAATAATACACAGCATAAGGAGCGGAGCAATGTTTAACGTTTTTTATTACGTATGTTGGTACGATAAATTTGTAGGTCTATTAATATTTCTGTGCTGGAGACCAGAACCTGTTAATAGTGCCAAAAATATAACAGCGAGATTTAAAAACCGTGATTATTTTATGCGGTGTACGCGATGTACATTTTTTCGTGTACAATTAATTGGTAACCGTATTTTTAAATTTTAATGGTTTTCAAATATATTATGTTGTAGACTGTAACTATTCGGTCGAAAATTCAACACGAGACGTCTTCGGTTAAAAGAGCAAAATAGGTGAAGACAAATTTGTTAAAACTCGTCAAGTTTGAATAGGATTTAACCCGATACGACTTATTAACAGTTTGAAAAAAAAAAGCTTTTTTTCAATATCTCTTTAAAAAAAATGTTTTCGTGCATTTTTTGGTTTTTTTTTTCATCGATTCGACGTAGCATAATTTATGTAACGTTTAACGTGATCTAAATTGGCTTTAGAGTTCGTATACGAAATAACGTATATAATCTAAAGAAAACAAGAAAAAACATCAACTCGTTAGTAAAGTAAGCAGGTACTTACTGTAAAGAGTGATGGAAATGCAGCAGTTACCTAATTAGTTTACAGCGAATCGACTAGCAGCAACCTTTGTTCAACTTTTGTTTTTCGAGTTCTTTCGAATGTATTGTGCCGCAGCGTATAATCTGACACATACATTGGCAAAAATTATATTAGCGTTTTTAACTTTAGTAGCGCAAACGAATTTGAGCAATTATTTTACAACACATTTTTTTTTTTTTGTTATTCGTACGAAACAACGTGAGATAAGTAGATGAATATCTATTGGTTGTTCGCGACGAAAAACAAAAGCTGCTGTTGTGTACCCATTAGCTGCGTATTATACGAGTTATACCACCTATCTACTGACCGCGTGAACGCGTCGAGATAAAGATTACTTTTTTTTTTTTCGTAATATAATTCTGCCGTACTTTTACAGTCAGCGACCGCTCTCTTGGTTTTGTTTTCCAGTGGTTACCATACCTATGTTGCGCGACAAGACGGATCGAAAAATCGACCGACAACCACGTGAATGAAAACGTGCGAAAAACGACGCGATTGAATCTAAACGTTTTCCCGAGACAAAACTGTTTGGACAACGGTTTTCGTCAATATAATCAGCGCGGGTTCGAGTCGAAAAATAAATAGAAGCGAGACGCTGTAGAGCAAAATAGTTGTATCCTGTACCAGACCGCGAGGGGAAGTAAATTTGAAGGGGCGCGGTAAAAATTTTTGTAAAAAAGAAAGCGTCCACTCCGCGCGCCCTCTCTATTCGAGCACTGAACCTATGAAGAGTATAAATTAATAATAAAAATGGAAAATTTCGGTTGAAATCAAACTAGTTATTCCACACATAGTTCTGTTTTTACACGTATATGTAATATAGCTGGTAACTCACTTGGGATAAATTACACTTATCGGTTTTTGGCTTCTCTCGCAGCCGATGTAAAACGCCAATGTTCAAACATGGCGGACAAAAACTTAGATAAAAACTTACATCATATATAAATATACATATTATTATCGCTAAGTTGAATTTGAAACATTGTGCGCGTCTACAACATCGTGAAGCGTTATAATACCGAAGCATTCGGTTCATATTAATATTATCGTTGTCCAGCGTTCTAGGCGATTACGGTACGTAATATATCTGTTAATTATTCGTACATCAAACAAATCATAATACGGTTAATAATCAGTAACGACTGATAAATATTAGACACAACATACGTTTTGTCGTTACGGTTTGTTTGCACAAAAAAAAAAAAAATATAAAAACCTTTTTTTTATTTTTTTTTTGTTGGAACAACGCGTTAATTTCCTATTAATACACGTCATAATATTGATATGGGTTTTTCGAATCCATCACGTGTTCAAGGGCACGAGCGGATTTCGATCTGAAACGTGAAGTTTACGATAAAATTTATTATTTTCAAAATTTGACGCGTTAGTGACTTCGAGGTGTTATTTTTGGCGATTCGATTTGTATAATATTAGTTTTAGGCCGAAAAACAAACGTGTAAAAACATAATATATTGGTCGGAAAAAAAATTCAAAAGTTACCTATACCTAGTTTTCCGACGTAAATCTCGTTTCAAAATTTACCTGTTTTAACTTATGCCACTCAACACGATTTTTGTCTTGAAAATTGATTTCAACTTAATCTAGTTAAACAGAGAAAAACAATTTTTACTCATTTTTCATTTAACGAGTTGACAAACTCTGTTCCTTTGCCCTGCAGCCTCTGCAATTACGTCGATACTATAACGAAGGAGTACGGTATATTATATATTTTCAATAATAAGATTAATAATCTGGTAAAAGTTAAATGGTTTTTGGAATAGTTAAAAATTGTAATTGCCAATTATTTTTAATCACACCACTACATATTAATGACTGTTAAATCAATATAATCATTTAACATTTTTAAATTAGGCATATAAATAATAAATGTAGTTCAACAACGAGATGTTTACAACATATTATACCCACGTATAAGTAGGACCCATTATAAAATTGATTTTTTATATTATTTTTGTTGGATTTTGCAGAGTAACACGGAATATTATTTTATTTATTTTTCAACGACGTTATTGTTCTTTCTGAGAACACGTTTTGGATGATAATATTAATAATACGTACAGTTGAGTGATAGGGATACGAAATTAATTGTTTGAGAGAATATTTTCAAATTATAGGTACAATATTCACTCTTAGAATTGTGTGATTCAAATTATTGAAAAAGTAAAAATGTTTCAATGTGCTTTTTGAATCGCTTGAAATGTTTACGCGCGACGTTCGAAATGATAAAGTGTAGCAACGTTTTCGAAAATTTTAATCCAAACGTCAAAATATATTTAGCGGAATAATAAAACATTTTAGTTAGTTCCGGTATCCATATACTTGGACTCATTGACTCCGCTGCAGAAACCCACTCAAAACGGCACTATTCTATAATTTTTAAGGATTAAAATCTATTTGTTTTTTCTACACACAGATATTGTTTATTTAGTGACAATTGAATTGATTAGCTTAGTAACTTAATTTCAAAATATTATAACGGGGCATTCTATAATATTATATCATATACTTGATACATACGTAGCGTGAAATTCGAATTTAAGGTGTTAGGTGCTAAGTTTTTTATTTTTATTCTGTTTTGGGAGACACTATAAAACATGATGAATTTAAACTTTACCCAGGTGTATTAAACATATTTGGACAATACAACTGATGCTGTTAATGCCAATTATTTCGGTGTAGGTAGTACTTGAATGATAATTTGATTTCGTACATTTATGATGATAATGTTTTCTGAGTTTTCTCCTTTAATAGAGGTCGAACGGCAGTAAATCGTATCTAGTATGTAAATACTATGTAGAACAATAGTGTAACTTATACTTTTTGCCAGTTGTATTTTAATCAATTCGGGAACAAATATTTTGACATAATAATATACCTCTACCTAACGTATTAGACGTGTTCTAAAATTAAAAATTCAAAACACTTATGTATATTTGTCACCCGCTATAGTGAAACGGAGTATAGGTATACCTATATATCATAGTTTTTTCAGTTTAGACGACGAAGAGTTTGTTCTGCAGCCAAAAATAATTCATTTTTATTTAAGTACTTCAAAAAACTACACATACAACCTATATTATTGTATAAACTAAATTACATCTTGGTATGATTTTAAAATGCACAATATACATAAATATTGATTACCTATGACATAATTATTTCGTTTTTTTTTACTGTAGGGCTTAAGAAACGGATACTTTTTTCATTTTTGAGTGCTTGTTTATAACAGCCTAGAGACCGGAATACGCATACGCACCGAAAACGCGCTAAACATTACGCTATACACGCAGGGGCGGTTCTTAGGTAATCCGGATTGACCCAAAAATGTGTATGTCAATTTTTCGTTTATACAACAACATAATATGTTGCAGATTTAGAAATTATGATGCCCCAGCTACTAGATGGCAAACCTATAAAAAGTGAACGCCTGTTAATGATGCGCTAAAATACTTTAATTGGGCACCTATTTTAAGTGGTTTTTTAGCGATAATACGTGTAATATGAGTAAACGTGCGGTAATAAAACGAGAGCAGAAATATTTTATGTTTGTTTCGTTATTGAAAATGACCTTATTAGAAGTTTAAACAATTGACCTGATCGTTTTCAAATGGAAACGCTGCTACTCTTCATTTATATTATAATATATTAAATAACAGTACGATTCTCGTTTGTGCAAAACAATTTTATGCGTGCAGTTACGTATAAAAATCTATACACAACGATAAGAACGATATAGTTTATCGTCTATAATGTATGTAGGTATACTCCAGTTACAGTATATTCACGCAGTTCAACACCACTAATTAAAACCATGTGAATGAACCTTAGGGTTATAGTGTAGAAAAACTAAACTGAAATTTAATATACTCAACTGAAAATCATTATAAATTGTAATATATACAATATGTTAAGCGCTCGGATCGAAGTCGGTATTCTCATTACTGGTTGTAGGTGCAAAACCTCGAAAATACCGAGTCGACCAAAGTGGCTAAAAGTCCAATTTTAATTTTACTTGTATGCATAGTACGTCAAAACTGATACTTTTGCATATAGTGTTGTAGAGACTAAACACCAATCGTCCCATCAAACGCGTTTTTCCTTTTAGCGAATTATTTTATAATTAATATATCATAATACCTACTCTAATGCTATCAATACATTTAAATAGGTCATTATTGAAAAATATTATTATATTTCATATCGCATTGTAACCATATAAAATGTAAGTGTAGTATAATAGCCGAACCTGCATCCGGTGAGACGAATAAATACTATGACTTTTTGAAAAAAATATTATTATAATTTGTACAGTTTAGCCAATTTTATAATTCAGTTGACGTTTTGTGGCTTATGACTAAATTATCACCAATTATTACTCTCAAATCTTGGTTCAATATTTTTAAAAGAAATATTTTTGCTTGTATATTACAATTTTTTGATAAAAACGTGCAGTTACAAAAAAAAGGAATTTTGTTTGTTTTGTTTTTTAGCATAACCCTAACATAGCTCCCACAACCCTATTATAAGTATTTAGTAACACAACAATTTAATAATAATACAATACAAACGGATCAAATGTAAGGCGTTTTATATAGGCAATATGAAAAGCACTCATGTATTCCTACGATGTGTAAAAATTTCAACCGGTATTGTCTACAAAACGATAAAAAAAATAACGAAATAACTGATAACGCGACGAATAAGTGTAAAAATCAAAACTTTTTTTTGATACTTATAATTTTATACAACAACTTCAAGAGTAACTCATTTTGAATTTGGCCGGGCTCATGTGGGGGCACATATTTCATATACCTACATTTCTATTAACCTAGGCCGAATAAAAGGTTTTTTTTTTATTCTGTTTTTCTTTCGTTTAAACAATTAATATTCTAAAATAAAAAATGTAGGTGAACACGCTATAATGATGAAAAAAAACACCATAGAGTAAAAACAGTAGAGAGAAAAAAAAAAAAAAATGATTGATACAAATATTTTTTTCCCCAATTTATATTATTTGTAAACGTAGCGTCGATTGGACGTATTTATTAGTTTTCCTGAAATTTTGGGGGATGGGGGCTGCCGCTACGACCCCTGGTAAGTGGTGTGAGTGTGTAATATTGTGTAAAGTAAATTTAAGTAAGTAATGTATCGGGAAAGAAACTTATATGAAATACTTTACCGTTTCAAGTGTATTTTGAGTACAAAAACCAATGTTTAAAAGGTTTCAGACCGTTTTTTTTTTTTTTTTTTTTTTAAATAGTGTATACAGTTTATTTTAAACAGTGGACCGCGCAAAACGGATACAAATATGACAGTGAAAACTAAAACAAAAACGTTATTCCGAATTCCGTTATCATGATTATAATACGTGTTATAATATAATTATTATATTATAATAATTCATAATGAATTCAAAGTATTACATAAAAATTAAAATCCTCTAGACATTATGCTCTCAATCATACAGAACCATTTAATTTACCGTAAATTTACACGACACCTAACTTTTTAACGCTGATTAAGTAGGTAAAATATAATTTATAAATTACTCGAAATTACTTTATAAGGGTAAACGATATCGTGCCGGTAGTATAATTTATACCGAAGCAAAATTTCCCGACGGTAAGCCACCACCAGTAATTTTACTACGTCCCTGGCTAATTTTTACAATAGCACAACAGTTTGATTTTGGCGTCGGTCACGCAGCGGCTCTGATCGCCGTACAGATTCAACCGGCTGACCGAGCCCGTCAGTCGGAACCGTAGGTCGTCCACGTCCTGTCGGACTGTCGCCTCGAAGTGACCGCGACCCGGGTCCGTGATCACTTGGATCCGAAAGTCTTTCACCATCTTCTCACCGTCCCTGCGACCCTCGACACTGGCCTCGGCCACGGCGCTCAGGGTGAGGTTCGCGCACTGCGGATACCCGGACAGCTGCCCGTTGACGTGCCCGACGAAACATTCGGCGGCGGCGATCACCTGACAGAACGTTTAATCAATACGGCGACGTGCACGGTATTCGTTATTAGATTCTGAGCAATAGCGAGGGAGCTGCTATTGGTTTTAACAATCTTTTAGTTCAATTTTTTTTTTTATTTTTGTATCTGTGACACGCATACAGAGAGCGCTGAGAGGATGTTTTCACTCCGATTTCGACGGTCGAAACGTTTTCCGAAAGCCCAACTCGTATCTTTGGTGCAACGTACAAAACGTTTTGCCGAATTTCCGATTCCAAAAACGTTATACCCAAAAAAAAAATAAAAAACGGTAAAAAGTACGGCGAATAAACGAATAAACAATTTGACACATATAGCGAACAAAAAAAAAAAAAAAAATGATAGAATTTTCGTGATAGGGCCTGGGATATCGCTCCTGCTATCTTGACGGTTGAACCGTTTTCTGAAATATCGACTTGTATCCTTGGCGCATTTTGCACGGGTTTTTTCAAAATTTTCATTTTAAAAAAATGTCACTCTCAAGAAACCAAAAAAAAAAAAAAAAAAAAACTCAGAAAAAAACGGTAAAATAAACAACTACAATTCGACACGTAGCAACAAACAAAAAATAATTGAATTTTCGACAAAATTTGTGTTTGAGACAACCCTTAAAGGCGGAATTTTCAAATAATGAGCAGTCTATGTCACTCGGGAAAAAATTTAGCTTTCTATATTGGTGAAAGAATTTCGCAACGAAATCTGTTGCATGGTTTTTCCTTTGGGATGTATTCGACTACTGGACTGGCTCAGAATCGTTTTTTCAAAGTCAAATGATTTGTCATTGCTTTCAGATGTTAGTTACGCGTTGCAGCTGTTGCAAAACAGCCCGAACCGTAATCGCTACATCGTCTCTCTACCCACGTGAACTGACTGCGGCCTGTTTTAGATTATGAACGCAAAAGTAAGCATAATTAGTAATTTTTATTTTTTACATTTTGTTTTTCTGCGAATAACTTTAAAGGTGGTAAAAATGCTCAGATTTTTAATGTCAGTATAACTGATATGGACTCTGTTGGTTTTCCCATGGGGTGTATGTTACTTATTACGCCGTATACTCTCAAGATATTTGTACAAAATTAAAGGTAAATATTGTATCCTCCCAAGGGTCAAAACTCAGTAACAGTACACAAATGGAATAATAATTTTTGTATGGCGAAGTATACAAAGAAGGTGTTCAACGAGTTCGATGTAAATTGTTTTTGTGTTATTCACACGTTTTTTACCCCTATGGAGCGTACGAAAAATACTCATTTTTTTATTAAATGTTCATCTTTCGAGGTACATTGAAGCGGTTTCGAACTATCGGAGAGTATATTATTCGGGAAACAATCACCTAATATTATTGTACTTTTCTACAAAAACAATAAAACAAAAAAAAACGAACATTATTTTTCGCTCACACCGCTATATATTATTACCTGAGCGTCGTTGACGTCCACCGGTTGCGTGACGCCCTGACAGGCGCAGTAGTGGATGGGAATGCCGGCGGACGTGCAGGTTCTGTCCTCGGGCACTTCCAGAAACAGACTAACGCCTCGCCGTCGTCCGATCTCGGCGTCCTGCAGTGGCCAAAATTCCAAGCGTGTAAAACAAAAACTATATGATTATAATCAGTGTGCCTACACCCAAGTGTAGAGATTGACGGGTACTACTGAACTCGGGAGTGAAAAAACTTCAATCGTAATAGTATTATTCGACTAGTAGTTTGAGTTTTGACTAATCAAGAGAAAGGCTGAATCGAAATCATTACGACCTGAAAAATATTACGCGAACGTGGTATGATAAATTCGTGAACACTTCAGAGTGAAAAACGAACGTTGATATTATCATATTAACTTACTCACACTGGTACTTGAAATCAACATAACTAGTTTAAGCGAGAAAAACTGAAAAAAAGTCTTAGTTCATAGTCGTATAATTAAACCAAGCAAATCAGTCGAGCGTGTTTAAAATTGTTGGTGCTTTCTACGTCAGAGCATAAAACACGAGAGATTTCAATGATGTGTTCGATTACATTATAATATGTTTTTACATAATAGGTACACGTCTCGTTATCGCGCAGTTCGGCGCAGAATCAACAATAATCGTTTTGAACGCGACGTTTTCAAATTTTCTCCGCAAAACCACTCACGTCTCTGAGCATGTCTCGCGCGCGCTTCGTCACCGACGCGTCGTCGAGCCCCGCCAGGTCGACAAACTCCAACAGCGTCTCGTGCAGGTCGTACGGTGTGGTCAGCCGCCGGGCGTTCGTCTGCAGGTTCGCCCAGGCCACCGGGTACCGGTTCCGGAACCACGCGGGCACGATGAACGTCAACAGCGGCAGCCGGTCCTCTAGACTGCCCTGGTACGTCTTTCGGAACGGGCCCCACCTGGAACCCGAGAAGGACAATAATATGATGTTCGCGAAAGATAGAAAGAAAGCGCGATAGAATATGCTTTTCTTGCGGAAATACCGATCGTCTCGTTTGCGGATCGTCGGATTTTCTGGTAATCTGTTTATTTTTAAAACTTTCTGTTTATATAAAGTGTCGTGTAGAAACGCTCCGATCGAATAACGCCACGTAAAAAATACTGGTCCCGGAAGCAGCTGCTGGTACGATTGATTGAAGGTGTATTTTTTTTTTTTTTTTGAAATCTCGGTTAATTTTTCGATTACCCGTTTAGATACCCCGACGCTACTACTCCTTTCATACATAATTGATTCTCTCTTGGCGTTTTCCTTTATTCTGCTCAGATTTTACCCAGCCCTCCCCCAAAAATGTTCAACGCTCACCTCATCCCGTGGTCGCTCATCAGCACCACCGCGGTCCTGTTCATCTCACCCGTCCCGTGGAACCGCTCGAAAAAGTCGCGGAGAGCGCTGTCCCCGTGCGCTGGGTACTCGACAAAGTCGTGCGTCAGGCTCGTGGACCACACGAAGCTCCAGTAGAGCCGGCCCGCCATGGACGCGGCCGCCCGGATCGCGTAGTCCAGCACGGCCTGCAGCCACAGCCGCGGGCCCACGCAGCAGTTCGTGTTGCCACAGTACGTGTTGCCGGCCAAGCGGTCGGCGCGCAGCATCAGCGGCCGCAGCCCGTGGTCGGTGGGCCGCTCGCGGAACCCGCGTTTCAGGTAATCGAACGCGCCGATTAGCGGACAGTCCTCCACGAAGAACGTGTCGAAGTGCCGCGCCTTGAACTCGGACCACACGAACCGGCACCGGTCAAACGTGTCGCCGTCGGACGGCCAGCAAACGGCCCGCAGCTCGTCCACGGACAGTCCGCTGAGCACCGGCACCAGGTTCGGGAACGTGTTGTCCTCGACCTTATTGTAGCCGAGCATCTCGGCCGCGGCCAGCCGCTCCCGCAGGAACGCGGACGTCCGGGGCATCTGCCGGTGGAAGTTGACGCGGGACACCGAGTCCAGCCCCAGCACCAGCACGCTCAGGTTCCCGTCGCGGTGCTCCATCGCGGCCGGCGTGGGCCGCACGAAAGCTGCGTAGTCCCGGTGGACCGCGCTGCCGTTTACCGTGCACACCACTTCGACCATCTCGTCCGGAACGGTTACGCCGCCGGTCTCGAACCGCGTCGCCACGCCGAACCTGTCGCGACAGTCTTGTAAAACATACTTTGTTTCGTAAAGTTATATATATACTATATTATCGTAGTCGAGTCGAGAAAATCCGGAATCGCTTCAAGGTCGCGCGGGTATAGTTTTTGATGGGTCAAAATGTCTCGGACGGTTGAATACATATGTGGTCGACGTGTATTGTTTAAAAACTGCTTACGACAATTCTGAGCGAGTTCGGTTTCTCCTCAAACGGAGAAGCAGAGAGCACAGAGAAATCAGTCTCGGAGTTCGGTTTGTTAAAATTTAAATAATGTGTGAAAAACCGATCATTTGGACCGATCATTATCAATAATACGCGTTTGGAACGCGCAACAGTGCGTATATAGTTTCATATTGCGTTACATGATCAGTATAACACCGTCGTTTTTCAATACTTCTTTTGTTTGTACGCGTTCAAAATCTATTGTGCGGATTTTTATGACATTTTTTTTATTCAGACGCAGCAAGTTTTGTTTTTCAAGTCTTAAACAACAAATGTGCGTTACGAATTTTTTCCGAAAATAGTCAAAGGTACGACCAATTTTCAAAAATCTTCCGACTTCAAACGGCTAAGTGTAGTAAAAATAACTGCGAATACGAACTTTCGAAATTTCTCAGGAGCATAAGCATATGTATGTTGCGAATCTCCCGTTCAAAACTTTTTGTGGAAAATCAAATTTTTTATCAAACTTAGTGCTTTCGAAAATTTCACAGTTCTGTGCTATTGGCTCAAAACGTTGTGGAAATCGATTCGTATCGGACCTGTATCTTACCGAAATTTAATGTAATGCGAAAGTTTCGGCGAACACTGTTGCGGACGTCGTGGCCGAATCGATTATGTCAAAAACGTAATTTTTAAAGTGTTTTTTTTTTTTAATAATTACCAAAACGGTTTTAGCGCTTGATTTTTGCATTACAAAAATTATTCGTTAAAGTATTTGGGATTTACGGGCGAATATAATGTATAGCTTGGTGATACAGCTGGTGTGTAAACTGCTGTATGATTTGTGGGGCGATAAATAATGTGCACGCGCGACGGATACATTTTATTTTAGTATAAATACGAGTAAAAAAAAAAATAATATCGAGTAATTAAACTTATTAACTGTTACGCATCGTAATGGCACATTTCATATTATAAATCTAGTCGTGGGCTAGATAGCTGAGTCCCTCTGCACTCAAATACTGTACAATATGCCGAATTAATATGACGCGTTAAAATATTATACGTAATATTACAATACGAACAAAGAATAACATGTAACTACAATAAAAATTCGATGAATGGGAAGATTGGGTAGAAAAAAGATTATAAGAACGACAGGACCAGGAAACATATGGAGAAAAGCTGCAAAGGACATGGGACGGATGCCAAGATTTGTATTTAGCGGCAAAGGCCGGAACCAAAAAAAAAAAAAAAAATTTTGATTAAGTATACATCTGTTAATATACATGACCCCGAAAAATATTTTAAAAAACTTTCGTTTGTTTTTTAGTCAGTTACCCGCAACAGTTTAAAAATCGAAATTTTGCATTTTAACTTCACTAGCTTACATTTAAAAGTTAAAAGTCTGTAACTTTTAAATGTACACGATCATACCCGCTTGATGTACTGTCGTTGACAAATTTTTAAAAAATCAATTTTTTTTTGTAAAAGTCATTAGGGCTATTAAAATCGACCTCGCTGTCGAAAATTGAATTTCATGAAATTTTTTTTTAATAACCAAAATTCCAAAAAAAAAATCAACTCAACCTCAGTATACATGTATTACAGTTCGTAATCATTTCTCAAAACAAACATTAGTTAATTATTGTTTCATTTTGTTAAGGAACTAAGATTCCTTGCAAAGAATGCTTCTGCCGTATAGAAATCAGTACATAACGCGCTGTGGTGGACAATTTCGACAGTAACTTTTTCGGAGATTAACGATGAAAGCGCGACTGCAGCACGACGTAACTAACGATTCGTGAACATTTTTTTTATAAAAAATCATCTCAACTAAATGTGTTTCAAGTTGAATTCCACGGAACGATCGAAAAACAAAATAGTATAGAATACGCTAAAAGAGGGCTTTTGGTCGTCCGATTTGTCCTTGTTAACTTGTCCTTTCTAACCCCCTTAACGGTCGAATTTTAAAAAATCCGTCGTTAGCGCACATAACCTACAAAAAAAAAATAACGATAATAATAATAACAATTAATTTCTGCAACGATTCTTATTATAAGCATTTCAATGTACATAATTTTCAATATTGCAGCGCCCCCGATAAGCAAAGCTTGTGCCGGAGGAGCAGTGGTTATAAAAAATAAAATTGAAATTTACGTACCAGCTTTAAAAACAAACTATATGTTTAGAAAACGTTTTGAACTAATTGTTATAATCCACATATTGATTGTACTTACGATAATAAATTAAACCGATCCGACGAGGAGCATAAAACGTATTAAAATAAAGTCACAACAAGGAAATAAATAAAACGGTAGGTGGTAATCGAGCTATCGAAATTGAAACGAACAGTTGTAGGCCCGTATAAAATACATACACGCTTTTTTTTGCCCGAAAACTTTTGTAGGTACAATCTGGTGAACATCGTACGTATTCATAATCGTATCCCGTTTGAATCTAGTATTCGATGTTGACGATCGAATGTGGGGGTGTGTTTAAACGACTCTGTCAGAACGGAACGGCTATAAAAAACTACATAGGTACATACTCGCAAAAAGCGTCATCTTAACGCCATTTTCCGGCGGTTAACCGCGGATTTTCAATATCCGGGGGTACGTTTTACGCAAGAAAGGACATTAACCAGACATTCCCTTTCGGCTTGTTTCCTGAAACGATACCTGAAAGTTTCAATTTTTTCCAAACGAAATCAAAGTGTCGAGGACCCCCCGTTTTCGCACGAACCGAACATACACACGTGCGACGGCGCTTGTTACACATTAAGCGTCTTATTGTACCGTGTGCTGCTTGCTATAAGTAATCGTGCGAGGTAATAATAAAAAATATTTAATCGAAACGTAGTAAAACTTGATCCATAGATAAATGAGTATTATAAAAGTTCCTCCGCCCAAATTAATATACACACACACACTATAACTAATCTGCCGAATTCCGGCTTCGCGGGTCAAGTGGCTTTCGAGACGTGTCGCACTAAAAGGAAAAACGCGAAAATATACAGACTATTTTTTTTTGTCCGTACGGTATAATCAATCATTTACTTCACGTTGTTGTGGTCGTCGGGGTCCCGCAACAACGGAGTGTAGTGACACTCGAAATTCGGATCGTTGTCCGCGACGACGACGTTCAGCGCGGCCAGAGCGCTCGCGTTCAACGTCAGCCCCGTCAAGTTGGACGTGACCAACGACGGCGGCGCGCGATCGGTCCAATCGCAGCGCAGCTCGCCGCGGGCTCCCGCGTACTCGTCGATCCGCCCCGGCCCGTTCACCGGCATCGCGGGGATGCGACAGCCTGACGTTTCGATCGTGTGCCCGCCTGGTGGGTGTGCGTCCAGTTAAAAAAAAAAAAAAAAAACGCGTGTGTGCGCGTGTTTTTACCGGGAAAGTCGGTTTTGATTTCTTCCGTTTTGCGTTACGTTTGTCGGGGTCCGGGGGACAAGTGAAAATCATCATAAACGTTCGCGTCGGCCGATGGCGCGAACGAACGGTCTCGAATCGGGGCTGGTTTTTTTGGGACTCCGTAGTGTTGTTGTAAGGAGGACCTGACCGGGAAATAATTGCGTAGGGATCCGCTTACGACGGACGGGCCGTCGTCAAACGGTCCCGGAAAAACTTCCGACGTTCCGTGACGGAATTCCGTTGGCAGCTGACGGACGCTCGAAACGCGGAAAACGAGAGAAACCAAAACCGTAGTAAGCTCTGCCGCCAGAACCTACGGGTGTTGTTTTTCGTGTCTGCTTACCGAGTTCGACAAAAGTCGCGGCGGCCGGCGGCAGCGCGTCGCCGTGGCGCGCGAACAGATAAGAATAGTAAAAACAAGCGGCGAACAGCAAAAAAAACGTCGCGAGCGACAAACGCCCGTGTTTGAAAGTGTTCGCGGCAAACATGACCGGTTTAAAAAGTTTGTTTGGCAAAAAAAAAAAAACGTCAAAATTAAGCGGCGGTCCGCGGTGGTGTAAACGATCGGGGCAACAAAAAAATAATCGATCGATCGCGAAATACGAGCACACACGCCGCGTCATAAGGATCGTCTGTTTCGTCGGTGTATTTTGTGCTTTATTTACACCATACGCGGCGTGTAATTAATTTGATTTACGGTTTTTGTTTTTTTCGCGTCGTGTTTGCTTT